>CAJVPJ010001177.1:0-11717 GCA_910592205.1 Paraglomus occultum | reverse complement strand
ATTTAAGCTTTCTGGAACCAATTTCTAACTACCGCAGTTAATTAATGTCCAATAAAATATAAGAATATAAATTTGTGAGCGTCTTAATTTAGTGGGTCCGTTATTTACAGCTGTAGTTCTGAGCGTCTTGAGTGCATGTAATTTACAATAAAATGCGACCCCTCAAGTAATAACAAACAATGCTGTTACGTTACATTGCTCCTAATTTTTTCGACGTGGATTTGTTAAGGGACCAGTGCAAAAAGTAACCCGCGTGCGAGATTTGTGCAAAAATTGACATTTAATGATATAGATCTAATTATCGTTGGCGTAGTCTACAGTAAAATATGCTTTCAGTAATCCGTTCTCAAACAACGCGCTGTTCAAAGACTCGAGGAGACTACACTTTATTGTTTTAAGCACCATTTGACATAAATGATGTAACCCGCTTCCGCTACAAACTTTTAATGAAGACAAAGTTACTAATTCAAAATTTTATGTTTTGTTACTCTGGATGCGATAACTGAACTGCAGGCCAACTCTTTAGCCAATTACTTTAAAAACCTCATATTCTTGGATTGTAAAATTACTAGGTATCCCTATATTGGGATAGGAATTAGGGCTTGATGACCAACTAGTACCGTTTGCACGCAAGTCGTTTCCACTGCCAAAACATGGACCATACGAACTATGATAATACACAGCGTTTGAGCTGTTATTGACACGAGCAATCTGTGCAGAGCTAAGGTCATCAATATTTCTAATATAAAACAAGAAACTTTTGTTGGTGTTCCCGTAAGTTGAGTCGTTAGAAGTCCAATTCAGTGGATTATAACCTCCGATGATCGTATTACCCGAGTTAGTCTTACAGACAATAAGCGTCGGCCCCTTATTGTCACAGAGATTATGGAATTTGCCGCTATCGAAGCCATCCCTTGTACCTCGGAGTAATAATTCGTATTGAAATCTCGTGTGCGCAAAATATTTGTTTATGTCGATCCACAAGGAAATTAAGTCAACCCGCATTCGCTTTATGACGCGTGAGTCGATTTCTGTATGGGTACTCGCACGAGCCGGCTTCCATTGAGGCGATTTGTTTTCTGGGGCCATATAATAGCGAATAATATCGTCTCTAATGTCTTTAGGTATCAATTTTTTGTACGGCATGACGCTCTCACAAAATTCTTGCGGTTGAAAAGCATGATACCTAACATGACGAAGACATTGATGCAATGTTTTTTCTAGGTTTGCAAAATCATCCTTCGTCCAGTTGCCGGAATTATTCAACGAAGTTAACTCTTGATTTTGTGCGACGCCCCATTCTAGAAGCTTGCGCCAGACGTATATCTCTGGTACGTTCAAGTCATCTATCTGAAGAATATGCTCCAAGATGGACTCTGGTACTTCAACAAAATCATCCCCATCAAACAGAATACTGGGTTGTTGACATATAATCCCGATGCAAATATTCCGTAAAGGAATAAAAGATTCGTGAAACCATATTTTCTTAAGGATGTTAACCGGATTATCGTTCAAGAATTCATCTTTTTTCTCTATAATGTACTGCTGTACGTCATTTAATAGCTCCAACAATTCCAACTCGTCCGTAGCAAGCAATACGTCAAAAATAACAGATGCACGTTGCGAGGCAAAATCGACAACACCACCGTACAAATATCTATAGAATTAATGGTTCAAACTTTAGGAAGTTATTGCTGTACTCGTAAAATAGTCTCGGTTCCGTGCTATCGTGCGACAACAAACCTTAGAATGAAATCCATAGTTGCAGGAGTCACATTTGGTTTCTTGAGAACAAACTTGTCATCCTTCTTCGTTGCCCACCTTTCACTGATAGCAGCAGCAAAATAAGTTGAACGTGCACGAAGAATTAGCGAATGCACTTTAAACTCTTTGGTCTTTCCTTCTTCACCTACGGAAAGAAGCACGTCGTAATGCTTTTCGCTATCCAACAAGCGTAGCAAATCTTTGCAGACGTCGGACATGTTTAAGTGTGTTTCTTCAAAAGCAATTCCATTCCGGAATAGTAATAGTTCAATCACATTTTGTATCACAATGATCCTACCTGTATTTATTCTATTTCAGGGTCCAATATTAATATGAACTAACCTCTTCAAGAAGTGCAAGTGTTCCAGTATAACACCAATCTTACAGCTATCACTGTATCACATTCATGTTAATAAAGAACATTAATATCATCAAAATCAAATCCTCTTTGCATCACCCCTTGTGATGTTGCAGATAGCTTAGATTTCAAGACATCATCTTTGATATAACTTTGACTCGATCATTCACCGTATCAGAAGCATGATGGCTGTACTTTCAGTGTAATTCATACTAGTTCGGGAGTTGTGCCAGATATTTGTAAATCAGAGTTTTTGAAAGGACACTGTTGGGAAAGACAATTTGTGAATATTGTTGGACTTGTGTTTAGGAATTACACAATTTTCATGTTGATAAGAATGAGAATTCCATCATATTGATTGGTTGTAGTTGTGGTCAGAAAGATGTATTAGTATTCAGTATGTAGAATGTGAGATTACGTATTCATAGTAAAATATATTTTACTTTTTCTCAAATACCAAAGGCGAAGTAAAACACGAGTTCTCAACTGTGACATTTTTAATTTCATTAATGTGCTGGTTAGGCGTCAAATAATATTTCGAGCAAAAAAGACAGGTTAAGAGAATATATTGAAATGAAAACAAAGAGGACATTTTTGCGGAAAAAAAAGTAAGGAATTTAAGCAAACTGGAAATTTAAGCCAATGACTTGTTCCTTGGCTAACCAGGTCCTCATCCATGGAGCTTTAAATAACTTTGATAGAAGACAAAGACGATAGATCAAACTAATTCAAATTTGTATTTTGCTACTCTGAATGCGATAACTGAAAGAATTGTTCCGTATGCCGATTCTCTCAGCTAATTACTTTAAAAACTTCATATTCTTGGACAGTGAAACTATTAGGTATTCCTATACCGGCGTAATAATTAGAGCCTGATGTCCAACTAGTATCATTTGCACATAAATCTCTTCCAGTATTGCCAAAGCATGGACCATACGAAGCATCATAGTACACGGCGTACGTGATGTTACCGACACGAGAAAACTGTGCGGAATCAAGGTCATCGATATCTTTAATATGAAACAAAAAACTTTTGTTGGTGTTTCCATATGTTCCGCTGTTGGAGGTCCAATTCAGAGGATTGTAACCTCCAATGACTGCGTTGCTCGAGCTAGGCTTACAGACAATCAGCGTCGCCCCCTTATAGTCGCAGAGATTATGGAATGTGGTACTATCGAAGCCATCCCTTGTACCTCGAAGTAATAATTCGTATCGGAATCTATTACGCGCAAAATATTTATTCTTGTCAATCCACGAGGAAATTAGTTCAAGCTGTGTTCTTTTTATGATAAAAGAGTCGCAATCTTTCGTGCCTACTCGAGGCTTCCATTGAGGCGTACTCGTTTCTGGAGTATAATAGTAAATTATGTCGTTCCTAATATCTTTTGGTAACAATTTTTTGTACGGCATGACGTTCTCGCAGAATTCTTTCAATTCGAAATTATGATATCTAATATGACGAAGACATTGATGCAACGTTTTTTCTAGCGTTACAAAATCTTCCTTAGTCCAGCTGCTAATATTGCTTTTTGCAGCTAACTCGTGATTTCGTGCTAGGCCCCATTCCAGAGTCCTGCGCCAGATGACTATTTCCGGTACGTCCATGTCATCTCTTTGAAGAAAGTGCACTAAAATAGACTCTGGCATATCGCAAAATTCATCACCATCAAACAGAATGCTGGGTTGTTTACATACGATGTCGATGCAGACATTGCGTAGAGGAACAAAAGCTTCGTGTAGCCAGATTTTTCTAAGAATTTTAACCGGATTATCGCTCAAGAATTCATCCTTTTTCTCTATCATGTGCTGCTGTACATCATTTAATAACGACAACAGTTCCAACTCGTCTGTAGCTATCAATACATCAAAAAGAACTGATGCGCGTTGTGAGGTGAAGTCGACAACACCACCGTATAGATATCTATAGAGTTAATGGTTCAAACTTTAAGAAATTATTGCTGTACTTGCAATACTAATACGTCATTATCCGACGTGTTACATATTTCCCTTTTCACCGCAATTTCACCCCGAATGAAGGTCTATTCTTCAGATTATAATAAAAAGCGAAATATTTCGCCGTCGGATAATATCCTGAGTCTCGATCCTTCTATGATTGTGCGACAACAAACCTCAAAATGAAATCCATAGCGGCAGGAGTCACATTTGGTTTATTGAGAATGTACTTGTTATCTTCTTTCGTTGCCCATTTTTCATTGACGGCAGCAGCAAAATAAGTTGAACGTGCACACAGAATGGGCGAATGCACTCTGAACTCTTTTGTGTGTCCCCCTTCCTCACCCACGCAGAGAAGAGTGTCGTAATGCTTTTCGCTATCCAACAAACGCAGCAAATCTCTGCAGACGTCAGACATGATAGAGTAGTTGTGGGAATGTTGACATTGGTGATGATGTTAAAACTTCATTGTGTGGGACTAAAATGTTGTGTAACACGCGATTCTATATGAAAGTTCCTCAACGACATAGTGATGATACGTTGTTGAATTACTCAGAATCAAGACAGCTACTTATAGAAACATCCAATAGGTCTGCTTAAGGCCCGTTATTGACATTTAGCATAAACTATCAAGTTTACTAATAATAAACATCAGTCCTAACTAAATAGCTTATTTTTGTAAGTAAAAGCATATAATAATAATAAATAATGCAATAATAGAAGTTCCGTAACAGTTCATACGTACACGCCCTTTCGACAGTTATGTGCTCGGCCGCTTATTAGCTACTTTTTGTAATAGTAAATTATACTTGTGAATAACTCGCATCTGCTTTCATGAAAGAGACTAAATCACTAGGCTATCTCTTGAAGAATAAATTTTATTGCATTTTTCTATTATCTATCAGATGGATGTGGAAATGGATATCGTTAGCTTTACGCCTGTGCTCAATGGTATCCATTTTTCGAGATTACGCTCAACATACAAAACCGATAATAATAATTTGTGCGTGTATTACTTAATAAACGATTATGACTTCGAGCTTCGCGTTAGTTATCTCTGCCAAAATATAAAGAAAAAAAAATACACATTAAAACTTGTTTATGACATATGGAATTGATTTACTATTAATGCTTTATGGATTACAAAAAAGACACATATTTATTAATGCGTTTTTTCCCTTAACGACACTGTCTTCTGTTATTTCTGTTAAGTGAGTTTGTTATATGTGAAATAAATTCTTATAGTCTTGAATACGTATACGGGAGATATGCTATTATGAAAATTAAACAGAGTCGAAGTTTATACTGACTGATGGTACAGTTCAACTGCCGTTTTTCTGAAACTTTTAAAATTATATTGACCATGGCATATCCTTGTCCAGCAGCCTTCATTAATCTTTTTCCACTCCAGTTCTATTTTTATAACATAGATCAATATTATATTCTGTGATATAACTTATTGTGATTCTCTTTAAGTGCAAAATGTAGATAACGAAAAGTTACTGTAATTGTCTCCTGTATACTATTTTGAGCTAACTCAGTTCTGAAGACAACGATAAGGAATTATTTAAAAACCCACGTTGAAGTTAATCGTTTCCCTAAAATACACTCTTTGATTAAGGATATTATTAGTGTCTTTCTAGCAATAATGATATTCTTTGCCTAGAACGAAAGTGTTTATTACTTAGTAAGCTAAAAAAGACAGGTAACAAACAAAAGAAAAAGTTCTTACAAAAGGAAGACAAATAAAACAAAAATCCAAATCTTGGACCAATTATTAAACGCACTATTAATAGAATATAAAATGAGGCACTTTAACATCTCGACACGTCAACTTTTCACGGAATTTTTACGCTACGAGACTCTGAGTCGGTACTTACAGTATGCGTTTTGTGTTATGATTCAAACGTATATATAATTAATTAAATCTGACTAATTATTAATTGATTTCAATTTCGGCAATTTGCCTAATCACTATGAATTTATGATAAATCGTCGTCAACGAAATCAATGCCCATACCTATTTTCTGCTATTCATAATAATGAGAAAATAGACAGTCAGTTACCGTAAGATAATAAAAGATTTTGTTGACAATTTCAATTGTCAATTTATTGGGAGAGTATCTTGGATAGCTTAGCAGTGTCAAATCAGCACATCATTGTTGCTATTTTTGGATATGCTAAACGTTTATATGCCCTATGGTCATATTACTATGTAAATAGTAAAACAAGAAAATATTGCACTGGAATGAATCTAACATTTCGTATTCACGCAGACATTTACTCGGGCAGACTCTCAGCTACTACACATTAGAATTTATCCTTATTATCGGATTTCTGTGGCTTGCAGTTGGACTGACAGTCAAGATTAGAATTCTTGTTTGATTTTTATTGATGGCGTTAAATATCGAAAAAAATCTTTACAATCCCAACGATTAGATAATCAATAATATTACCTATATTATTTCAATTTAAATATTCCATGCATCTACGAAATAATGACTTTCTCGATATCACTCACAGTATCAATGACTGCGGGTGTCCGGACGGTTTTGCCTTTCAATTTCTCCAATCCCTCACCAGCATAACTAACCAAGGGACTTATCTCTAACGTCAAGCTATCCTGTGTCTCCCCATCTCCAGCTACAACTTTACCTCCCACTTTCTCAACGAACCTCAGATGCTGGTTCATAATATCCCTTTTACTAGTATCCGGATCATCGATTCCCGTACCCGGTGCATTCTTCAGGGGAGAAAATTCATCCTTGCGATCAACCTCCAACACGGCCATACGCTCAGTGAACGGAAACACGTCAAACACAAATAATTCCATCTTCATACCATTTGGTTTGATGGGTGACTGCAACTCGCCAGTAGTCAAATCAACGTGTTTGATCTTCTTCCTAGCAATGTGATATTCCAATTCGCCCTCAAACCGTTCGACGCTCTTTAGAAAATCTACCGTATAGAAATGATTGGCGATATTTGCGGCTCCATATTCCAATTGACCATTAGCTTTAGTCAAAGCCGCCAAGGTGGGATCGAATTCACTATACTCAACTACATTGAATTTGCCATTCCTCAATGCTATTACTCCAACGGGTTCTTCGGGATAGGCTTTTCTGACAACTTTGGCGCTACAGTCAGCATTTTTAGAGATACTATAACCAATAAATACAGGATCGGCTACGCGAACGAGACAGTTGTCAACGCAGTACGCGTGTACGTAGAGAATACCGCGAGAAGCAAGGTCGGTGAGAACATTCTCATAACGAAGAGCAGCGTAGATACCACCATTGCCATCTGGTGCCACGGCGAGCTAGGGCGGAAGTCGGAAAAAGATCCAGTTAATTCAAGCAAAACAAGAAAAAGTTCTACAAAACCAAGATAATATGTGACACCTTGGATTTTGTTTCCAAGAAAATTTTGCCCTCATTAGTAAAAGCCGGGAGTGTTCCTGGAAAAAAAGAAATAGTCAAGGATTGGCAACAATATATACCAAACTGTTCAAACAAATATGGAACGAAATGTTCACGAGAACAATGCAACCCAAAGTTTCCTACACACCTTGTTCAAAGATGATAACATTTTCTTGTTTTAATCCAAAATAGCCATTACTCTGAAAGAATCCTTCCGTCGCCGCCCTCGTTGGCCCGCTCGTCATAACATACCAGGGAATAATCACCTCCCCTTGCGTGCCAGTAGAGTCCTTGGCAATCTTTTGTAATCGCAAAATCCTTTCAGCCTGTAATTGGAAAAGTGACTTGTGCGACGGCAATCCAATATCGTAGCAGCCTTTCGGAGCCGATGAACCCAATCTGGTCCCTTGCCCACCAGCCATCAAAATCACGGCAACTTTATTCTCGGAAATCGATTTTAATCCGATCGACTCCCACTCTTTTTGTTTCGATTCGGCAGCATCGAGTACAGAGTCGAAACAATCGTCAGGAAGAGGAGATATGCTCAGGTTGGTGGTAGAGGATTCGAGACCGGAAACGGCCTTTTTGTAAATGCGGTTAACTCGATCTACATCTAATTTGGAGAGTTGGTTGTATAGAACGGCTTGTTCTTCGGGAGAGAGCGAGTCGTAAAAGGTAAAGACGTGTTCCTGCTGAGCGGCTGCATATTTCGCTTTCAAGGCATCAACTTCCGCTTGAGTCGGCATTTTTAGTTTCTGGAAAAAATAAAGTGGGGGTGTTCATATATGGCATGCGGCATAAATGCTTGTTACGCAGAAGTTTGTTCGCGTTCAATGGGGGTGTGTAAAAAAATGGTGTTTGAGATCAACCAATAGTCCGGTAACGGTAAGCATGAAGTTGGAATAGCTTGTTATTATTTGTTGTTATTATTATTATTATTATTATTGATCGGATTAACTAAAACAATCACGATCATACCCGCACCAATATTTATAAGGAAAGATTAAATAACTGATTCTTCTCAATGCTATTTAAGGGTCGTGCATTCTTTTACTGGTGAGTGCATGTGGCCTGCACAAGGTGAAGACACCAATCGTCTACATACATGTTACAACATTTCACTGCCCTGCCGTTACGAGAACTCTGATCAATAGTTGAAACGCACATAACTGAGGGGCCGATTCACGCGTGTAAATCACAGGCGCTATTCTCACCATTAAAGCTGTAAGAATTGCGTCAGCATGTTTTCTGGCATTATAATGGTTAGGCCATTGATTGTATACGTGGACGCCAGATTATTATTATTCAATCAAAGAAGCTCTAGCTTGAATTGTTATTGTTCCCAACCAAAGCAACAGCCCGCCACAAGCCACCCGATGGGATAAATGACTATCCCTTGGAAATTTAAATAGCCTTTAGAATCGTTAACGTTCAAAATTCTGAAACAGTCTTTAAACTCGAGCAGTAAAATTTATTACAAAAACCGAGTCACTTATTCGTCCTGAAATGACTCTTCAATCCATTCCATACTTGTTCGTAATCATTTTGTAATACTTCCGTCGACAATGCCCATTGTGTTGTTCCAAGCATCAAGGAAGATTCAAACATGAATGCTTTGACATTAAATTCATTTAAACGTTAAAATATGCTAGCATGGTATTTGATCACTTCCATGTAAATCTATTCACTTACCCATCGTATTATCAGCAACGCGAGTAGGTACCAGTTTCTCATTACTTGCCTTTTCAAAAGTAGTAGCATCTGGGCCATGAGGCGTCATAAGACTGTGAAGACTAATTACTCAAATAGTCAGTAAACCGCAATAATTTCGGAATTCGGAATTTCGTCAAGCGTAATAATTCGAACTTTTCCACGTACCTTGCACCACCGGGTAGAAATCCTTTAGCCTTAGCTTCATATTCACCAGTAATTAAACCCATGAATTCAGCCATACAATTACGGTGAAAATATGGAGGGCGAAACTGGATAATAGCATATTATAAGAGCATGACACGAAACTAAACTTGGAGATGTTGTCACAAAATCATTACCGTATGTTCCTGTACTGCCCACCGCGGAGGGAATATGACAAAATCCGCTATTGCTGTGCCGGGGAAAGCAGATTTGGATGTAAGGACTGTGAATATTGATGGATCCTATGACCCGATATTGCAGGTAAAAACCGTGAATTGTCTTCTCAGGAAAATATATCCGTATAAACGCAAGATAATTCCCAAGCATCAAGTGCACCACTGGGTTGACTCACCATATGATCGAACGTTACAGAATTCACGGCGTTGAATTTTCTGAGATCGTACGTATACGGAACATAGTTTCCATGCCACGCGACTACGTTGAACGGAGAATGATCCTATTGAAAATATTTTTAATAAATCTATAATTAATATTAACAAAGTTCAATCTGAAAAACATTACCTGAATTGCTGCAAAAAATTGTCCAGCATATTTATTATACATTTGCCACGCTTCGCCTTTATCTTCGAATGCAGCTTCTGGGGTTAAAAAATCTCTCGGATTCGCCAAGCCATTTGCGCCTTATTAGGGTAAATAAAAGTCAAGGCACGTAATGCCAAGGACGTAATTAACGATTAACTTTGTATTACCTATTGGTCCCAAGTCAGGCAATTCAAAATGATTGCCAAACACTTCTAAAATATAACCACGCCTAATGTGAGACGCATCGTGAGCTATGAATTTATCTGTTTTAGCAAGGACACTCGAAAAAAATATCTCAATGACTTACGCATGTGTCTGTGGAAGACGCACGGAAAATTTAATTCCTCTTGGAATCACGACTATCTCCAACGGCTCCACCAACATTTTACCAAACTCTGTTGTAATATCTAGCCTTCCCGTCTGAGGGACTATAATATAAGTAGATCTATTATTAATAGAATGTTCATAACTATACTTGAAAGCATCGCGCGCGGTCAGGTCAAAACAATCCTGATACTGTACCAATCAAAAAGTCGCCGTCAGAGTTATACATTGCCCTCTTCTCCATACTTTTGTTACAAGTGTAGATATGTATTGCCAAGCCGTTTCTCACAGTCGGATCTCCGGCACCTGCGATTGTCACCAAACCGTCAAGAAAATCAACCGGATTGTCGTCTGCTGGTAACGGAAACGGACTCCATCGAAGCTGATTGGGGATGTATCGCATTTCGGAAGATGCAAAGTCAGGATGAAGTCTTTTGTAAAATACGTAGGGCGAGTGGCCTACGGAAGGACGGATGCGGTAGAGCCAACTGATTTAAAGCATTGGGATTTAAGAGTAAGCGACGATTGATCCGACAAAAGGGTGGTGGAATGCGTTAGATCAAAATAGAAATGTGGGAAAACAATTGGCAAATTAATCGCTTGCTGCCAGTAGCTATACACGAGCGTCGTATCAGCAAATATTAATCAGTATGCATAAGAAATGCGCAACTACACTCTGATCCGATTATACGCTGGTGTACAGCTACCCTCTTGACTTTGCGTCTCGGACCAACCTGCGTTGGTTATGTTGTCGATCCACCGTAAAAGCAGTTCCAGATAACTGCTCAGCGTATAGTCCGTAAGGACATTTCTGGGGAGTATTCTGACCTTTGGTTTATTCACATTGATAACAATGTCAGTTTCACCATTCATTTGTTAAAGACTTTGTTAACGAATTACTCTGCTTGGAGATATTACCTTGCGGTAGAGCTCCCTCTAGCGCTTCAGACGAGAAATGGTTTCCAAATCCTGAAAGATACTTGTAAGAATCAACGTTGACCGTCATTGTCTTTATTGCGTGGCGAAGGCAGACAGTTTAAATAGCGAGTGTACAGTACCGTCTCCGACTACGACTACCCCCTGTTAATAACGGCATAATGAGTCAGAGTTGTCACAATAGACCAGATCAATGACGTCCAATACATTATTACATTATTGGGCATTATCGGCCACAGAAAATAATTACTATTACAGTATTACAGTCGAGGTATTTACGGACAGCATTTTATTGGTTTCACATGACTCAATAAAAGTATAATACAGTCAAGACTCGATATAGTCAAGTCGACGGGACGGGGGTTTTTCTCGACTATATCGAATCTTTACTATATCGAATATTCTCGTTATAGTAAAGTTTATATATAAGTGGCATAAATCTTTACTATATCGCGACTGGCCAGTCTTGTGGTAGCATAATAATAAATGGCTCAAACGTTATTTTG
>CAJVPJ010001176.1:0-11718 GCA_910592205.1 Paraglomus occultum | reverse complement strand
AAACCAAACAGAAAAGCGTATTTTGTCTTATTTACGTTAGATCTGCAAATGGCAGAAGTTACATAAATAATAATATTATATAATTAATATTAATAAATTATGTGTGTATCAAACAAAAGGAGATTACCATTATTATTATGGAGTCTATTACAGCGATTAAGATGCACAATTATTCATATACAGAATGAGTTCATTGTTAGCTTTTCTCGAATCAGTACGATAACCTTTTTAACGTGTGCTTATTTGCAATAGATGTCACATCTTTTTGTGCCGAGATCGGCGCCTGGCATGTGATATGCATAATTGTCCGTAAATGTTTAGGTGTCACTTTAATCCCGTAATATTGTAATATCTTACACTTTTACTTTCACATTTAATTAACTGTTGGAATGGCCGCCAACTTTTGGGCTTCTACTCATGGGTAATTCTAATAATTGACGATTTAATAATGTGTTCGTTCTCATAACCGATATTTACGTTCAAATGACCCTGTCTCACCGAATTGTTATTGTATAGGCAGTGTTGGATGTTGGATGAAGCCAGTCTCAGGAAGAGTCGGGAGACCGATCTGAAATATTTAAAGGAGATTGAACTGGCCAAAATAAGGGTGCATTTTGTGTGCTGTGAGTTCCTTTCTTTGTAAGGGAAAGATGATGTTGTTTTGTTCCGAATTTGACCAATTAGTTCTCATATTTAGTGATTACTGCACTGGGACGTCGTTTGAACGTTCGTCAGGTCATTATTGCTACCGCCATAACTTATTTTAAAAGATTTTATACAAAGTAAGCGAATACTTTGGCTTGTTTTAATCGTTTCCATAGCGTTGCTGTCATTCACTCGCTAACTTTACCTATCGTTTTTGTTATTGGTCGATATCTTTTTGTCAACTATCCGTCGTTTGTTCAACAGAAACGGCTATAAAAACACAGATCCATATCTGGTTGCTGCAACTTGCATGTATTTAGCGTGTAAAATGGAAGAATTTCCTCAGCACATCAAGTCGGTTATACTAGAAATGAAGAACGTTACTGCCGGTGAGTGTTTACGTACAGCGTCCAAGCAAATATCGACTTGATCTTCTCCCTACCAACTCTCTACAATGAGAACTTACATCTTCGTTTCTTACTTATTTTCTCCACCCAATATTCTCGTTTTCCTCGGCATAGATCAAGGAGGCTTTGCTTACGATAACCAAAAAGTGGCAGAGATGGAATTTTACCTCCTCGAAGAGCTTGAATTCAATCTTATTGTTTATCATCCGTACCGCACACTGAAAACTTTAGCTATAGATCTAGGACAAAAGAGCGATGTCATTCAGCGAGCGTGGCACATTGTGAACGATCTGTTTAGGACAGACATTTGTCTTGTATATCCGCCATATATGATTGCTATCGCAGCTGTAGGTTTTGTGATTATGATAAAAGAGGCAAGAGCTAATCACAATGGCATAGATACAAGAACAAGAAAAGGGAATGGGAGCGTGGGAGGGATTGGAAGCGGGAGCAGACATGAAGGAAGAGGCATTTCCGGGATTAAGGAATTGAAACAGTGGTTTTCCGGATTACAAGTCGATATGGAAAAGGTAAATTATGTGTTCCACTTTTGTTTAGGAGGGGATAATAGGGCTGATGAAATGACAGGACTAAATAAGGAATATGGGAATAGTATTTTCTCTGTCGACTTTCATTCAACGGCTTTTATTTTCGTAGGTATTGGAAATAATAAGAAATATCAAAAATCTTTATTCACAATGGCGTGAAGTAAATGAAATCAAGGCACAAGATGTATTGCGAAAGTTGAGAGAAGCTCAGAATAAAAGTTGATTGTTCATTGCATACAGTGTATATTTAGAATTAAAGAGAGAACACTATTAGATGATGAATTATTACGAAATAGAATAGAACAAAGTGTCTAGGTAAATGGTGCAGGTTTATATAATCTTTTCTTGTAAATAGATTGAAGTAGCGGAACTACTGAATAAATAAGACGGTGTTTAAACTTGTTTATGAGGTCGTCATTGATAACATTTTACTCGAAAAAGCTTGCCGTTATTGTCCACAATAAAAGTATTGAAACTTAATCTAACCATCATGTCTCTTCGTAAACTATGAGTACTTGCCATTATCGTCAAGCCTGATATATTACAGTTCATGTTCTATAAACTTTTCTATTTCTTGCGATATAACGCACGTCTTGCCGCTTTAACGATAAGATTTGTGTCAGGAAACGATAATTCTTCCAGATTATGTGCATACGGAGTTGGGATGTCTGCAATAATATTAAATACAATGAGAATTATACCGCTTGTAAGATAAAATCAAAAATGACGTTGAAGAAAAATGATAAATTGTTATCGTGAAACGAATGTGCGCTTAATGAATCATTACGAGGAAAACTCACCAGCCCCAGTTAATCTCTCAACAGGAGCGTCCAAGTAATCGAATGCTTCAGTCTCCATAATTAAAGCAGAAACCTCGGCTCCAAATCCAAAGTGAGGAAAACCAGTCTCGACCGTCACCAGGCGATTGGTCTTCTTCACGCTGTTAATGATGGCATCAACGTCGAGTGGCCTTATACTGCGCATATTAATAACTTCGACAGAAACGCCGTCTTCCGATTCGAGTTTTTCTGCTGCTTCGATGCAGAAATTGAGAGTCCTCGAATAAGAAACTATTGTAATGTCTTTGCCTTCACGAAGTGTGTGGGCTTTGTCAATGGGAAGAACAAAATCTGGAGATAGAGCTTCAGGAGACATCGGGAAGGTAATGCCGTATTGAAGTTCATTTTCGAGAAAGACAACTGGGTTCGGATCTCTGATGGCAGCCTTTAATGGTGAAAAGCATTTAGATTAGCTGCGAAAAAAAAAAAAACACAACAAACGAAACGATCTATATAAACTGATGAATTTCGTAATTACTTTTAATAGACCCTTCGCGTCCTCGCTATTCCATGGTGATACCACTTTCAATCCAGGAATGGCTCCATACCATGAAGCATAGTCTTGAGAATGTTGAGCAGCTACACCAGCAGCAAACCCATTAGGACCACGGAATACTATTGGACATTGTACAGTTCCACCTGACATGTAATGAACTTTTGCAGCTGAATTGATAACTTGATCTATTGCCTATAATAAAAATCGATGAAAAAAACCAAGTACGAATGTGAATACCAAAACTTGTTAAAGATAAGCGGATCAAATCATATAATCGATCACCTGCATGGAAAAGTTAAATGTCATAAATTCACATATAGGCCTCAATCCTGACAAAGCGGCTCCAACGGCTAATCCAGCAAATCCAGCCTCAGTAATGGGTGTATCAATCACTCTCTTTTGACCAAATTTATCAAGAAGACCTTTTGATACCTAACAGGCACATAATATTTGTTATTACTCCCCATCAATTGTGCACATATACCTGACGAGAATAAACATGCTATTGCGATAAATACTTTATATGCTCCATTATATTGACCAACTTCCTCGCCGAGTAAAAAAACTCGTTCATCTCGAATGAATTCTTCTTCCATTGCTATATTTAATGCATCTCGAACTGTCATCTGCTGTTGTACAAAAAGTTAGAAATCCGAAAACTTAAATAATATGTGTAAGTTCATCGAAATAAAAATCTTTGAATTGAATTTTAGCCGTTAATTGTATAACTACATACAAACTATGTTATCGTCACAACATTTCGTTACTATTCTTTGTCTAATTACACAATATTTTGCTTTTCGGCGAGTATACAAGCCAACATTGTTTTCAATATATAGCATACCCACATCGTATCTCAATAAAGACCTACATACTTAAATACTTACAGTGGTATCTGATTTCGTGCTCATCCACCTTTGATGACACCAACTGAACGTAGTAGGTAAGGTACTTTGCTTAGTGCTCTGCATGAGCATGCTTACTCTGTTCGACCGAGCCAAATGCCGTAAGAATGTCATGGTTGCAATTATACCAAATGTCTCAGGTGGATAAGTGTATGTAGAGTGAAATTTGCAGTATCAAACAGATCTTTTAAAGACTTTATCGAACATTCAGATCAACATTGATAAACCGATAATTTTGCCAAATTTCTCACGATCCAAGTCCAGTTTTGATCTACAGATGATTTCCGAAAACGTGTTAATATGAAATGATTATCAGAGCCAATTATAGAATTCTAAATTGGATATCACACAAAATTAAATAATTTTTTTTAGTGTGAAAGAAAAAACGGATTTCCAAATGAGTTTCTATGCTCGTTTGACCCACTCATCAGCAAGAAAAGCATCTTGCCGGGTTCCAACACCACAAATAATCGGATGTTATTTAAATTCACAACCATACTTGCAGTCTCTTATAAATCGCAGTGTATTTTTACGGCTCTCTTGCATTTCACCTCCATTTTCTCGATTTCCTCGCATTCTCTGTTTCTCTCCGAATCGCTTTCTTTCCGGGTTAGCCAACGACAAGGATGATCCCCACGAACGAAGAAAAATCTATCTCAATTTTCGGAGTGCTTTAGCCAAAGGCGATGCTGTTTCTGCAACAGAACATTACACCGCTTTGGCCGATTACAATTTTGTAATGAAAGCTAGCGACCTCCGGTCCTTTCTCCTCCTCAACTGGCGCAAAAATGCAATTCAACTTAATGAACGTTTCTATCCTTCTCGCCCTATTCGTATTGCCATCAACGAGCTAATGTCTCAAGATGATACCTGGGAAGCATTTGATCTCCGGCTTTTTGTTGGTCTGGCTGACTACAAGAATGATCCCAAATTGATGTATGACTTGTACAAGGAGATGCGGAAACAGCACATGATGCCCACGAGAGCTACGATATTTGAAAAGATGTTTAAATGCTTGGAGAGGAATGATTGCTTGGACGAAGCGTTTGAGGTGTTGAAGGATATGACGGCACGGCAGTTTAATCCGCCACATTACTCCATCGAGAAAGCATTGACAAGATTACTGGAGAACGTTGGTCAAGGCGGTGAAGCATTCCATAAAGCTGTCTGGTCCTACAAGCATGCAAAGGAGATCAATGTTATTTTCTCATCTACATACTACAAGAAATTCATTCGTACTGTAGCTGCTAGGTATCCGTTATTAGCAAAGAGGGCGCTTGATGATATGGTTAATGATAAGAATGAACCGAGTCAAGGTGACTACGATGAGGTTTTGAACAATCTAGTTAGAAGAAAGTGTAATCCGGAAAGCGTGTCTGTTTATAGGGAGATGAGAGAGAAGAAGATGATGCCGTCAAAGAGTTCATTTACGCATCTTCTCGACGTTGTCGGGAGATTTGGCAATGCAGAAGTGTTGGACTTGGTATATAGGGATTTAATGGAAATATACTACAAAAATGAAGTGGATGATAATGGTAGATTGCTGCTGGACGGGATCAAAGAGTTGATACTGGATATGGAAAAGAATGAAGAAGATGTCATGAAACATGTTTATGAGCATCACAATGAAGTCAAAAAATACCCTTTATCTCTCGTTCCTGTTTTCCAGTCTTTATTTGTTAAGGGGGAAGACAAAAAAGTATATTCTAAACTTGTAAATTTAATAGAAAATGGATTCGTAATCCATAGCGATTTGTCACATTATATAATAGCGCAATTTGTATGGAGGGATCAATTACCTTTTGCCGAGTCTCTTTTACTCTCATTTCCCCGTTTTATCACACCACCTAGATATACTTATTCAATGGTAGCAAACGCGTTAATACAACAAAACAACCATCCAAAAGCGGAAAGGATTCTGCACGAAATGATTCGGGCTGGGCATTCGATTGATCATTTAATACTATGTGAGATGATTAAGAAATACACTAGAGTGCGAGATACGTCACCGATCAAGTATTTAATCAAATTACTAGAAGATGCAAGAACCAAACAAATGGACTATACAAGCGCGTCAGTGTTACTAGAAGTATATTCGACACAAGGAGACGTAGACAAGGCTAGTGAAATTTGGAACATACTGTATACGAAATACAATGACAGATCATTGAATGCAGCCCTGTCGATGACGTTGGATACTATCCGTAGTCATGGAAATCTAAAATCATTCAAGGAACTCTGGAGTACTGTAGTTCGCGAGAAGAAGATTGTGCTGTCTTCTGCCAACTATCATTCTTATATCAAAACTCTAATCAGATTCAACCTGGTGAACGAAGCAGTAGACGCATTGACTGTTGATATGTCTTATGAAAGCATTACGCCCTCTATAGGAACAGTCGATAGGGTGTTAAGAGCATTGGAGCATCCATCAAAGAGGTCAGTAAAAGTCTGGGAGATGGTGCGAGAAAGATGGCCGAGGATAGAAAGGGAGTGGCAGGCAGCTAAGCAACATAACGTAGATATAGTTGATGTGAGAATGAGAAAGCTACCGAAAAATGTCGCAGTTTTCAATGAAGATAAGGCTAGGAAAGAATACACTAATGAAAGACACCCAACCGAGAGTGAAGATAATCTGAGAAGACATAGAAACGGAAGTAGAGACAATGATAGAGATAGATATAAGGATTGGGATAGACATAAGGATAGACATAAGGATAGAGATACGGACAGAGATAGCGGAGTTGAAAATTATAACAGGTCATTAAATCGGAGAACGGAGAGACTGTCTGACCGGAATGACTCTGAGTGGGAGGAACGAACTAGCAGGAGAGATTATGGACATGCAAGAATAAAAATGGAGCGAACTGACAGACGAAATGATTGGGATGATGATATGCGAGTGAATAAGGATACAAAAGAAGCGAGAGAATATTATCGAAGGATGATGGCCGAATAAGAGAGGATGAGCGAATTGTTAATATCCAAAACAAATTATTAATTGATATTCAAGCTCCGTCGAGAAAGTAAAAGAGAAAGGAAAGCGACGTAGGCAGAACGTGATTGCTTGGAGGGTTCGTTATCTTTGTCGTGTAATAAATTTGTATATTAACTGCTGTTGTTCCATCTTTAAAAGTTAATCTTACTTTTTAATAAATCTATGAACCTTGGTTGCATTGGAATTTCAGTCTCCAGCGTGGGGAACAATCATGTGCGGGGAGAAAGTTTGCAAGATGTAAAGATTTCGGGAATATCCACCTACCCTAAATTAGACTCGCTGATAATGGTCACAGCTCATCGGACGTTCAGGCCAACAGACTCAAAAGAGTATCTAACTATGATGGCCAGTAAAGGTAACATTGTGTAGAGAAGCCAAAATAACATTACACGTCATAGAACGCCACAAGGAAATGGAGATAGAATTGATCCGTAAGCAAGCATTGACGCTACACTTCTTAAAAGTAACAACGTTCCATGTATTAAACTTCGAATAAACTACATTCTGCATAGCTTCAGGTTTCCCATTATCCCAAAGAACTTTATAGCGTGAATGAACCTCTCTACGTTTGCAAGACTCGCTCACGTAGCTTCTCCTAAAATTCTAAACACCCGGCGGACAGTCAGTGCACCTACATTATCGGATACTACAGTGACATATTGCCGCGACGCTCTAACAAATTCCTTAACGTGTATTAGGAAATTGGTAGACGCGGGTATGTCCGAATGGTGGGGGATTGGAAGAAAAAAAATCTCGGAAAGTAGACTGTGGCAAGGTTGAGGAACTCTGTGAGCTCATAATTAAGCATAATAGAGGCGTGACGTTATTATTAGAAGAAGACTTACATCGTTAATATCATTGATCAGATCGGAAGAAATGGGGACACCAGATTGACCTAAGACCCTGTCGCTTTAAACATCGCCTCCAAAATTGAAACCGCATGAGATTATAGCAAGTGGGTAATCGGTAAACTATTCTTCATGTCTCTGGAACACGTCGCAACTATTCTGGGAACGAAGCCTTCAGCCAATGCTCTGATACGATTAAAGGGCTAATAGGCTCGCGGTATGCCAGTTCTGGAGAATTGTTGATTCGTTGCAGAATGGGTATACAGACACGTTGACCAACAATGAAGTCATACAGTATGAGATAAAAATCCGTAATTACAAAAATCACGCATTACGCAAATGAAAATTTATAACATTCGAAGCAGGTTTAATTAATATGGAATGCATTCACAGATAAAAAAGTGACATTTGCTTTAAGGCTGTTAGAAGTATAGTCTATAAATATAAATTCAGGCATGTTGTCCCGAAAAAGTTTTGCTTGCGAGGTGTCTAGTTGTCTCCGGAGTATGTGTACAGTAGTAATAGGCACATTGTCTAATATCACGACCAATAAGCAACATTTAATCAACATTGTTTATGTGATAATAGCGAAATGTGCTTATTTCGAACTTTTTGATCGGGCTACGGTCCATCAATTTGTCAGATAATCATGTCTCAGCAAAACACACTTCTTTCAGTAACTACCCATACCTCAGCCTCTCCAGCACTCATTATCCCATCTTATTTCCCGCCTTTAATCTTTTCCTATCCATCCATTTTCTCCCATGTCTACGATTTATCCTCTAATCTCTTTTCCCTCATTCCTCTCCCATCCCAATCACCAGTTTCTATAATTCTTCCCAATGGTCTCGAATTCATAACTTGCTTTTTCGCTATCACCTTCTCTCGACATATTGCTGCGCCATTAAATCCAGCGTATACGGAAACTGAGTTTAAGTTTTATTTAGAGGATTCAAAATCAAAATTCATTATTGTCCCTAAAGGGTGGTGCAAGGAAGATAAACCAGCCGTTAAAGCTGCAAGAGGGCTTGGAATCGACGTGGTTGAGATCTGGTGGAATGAAACAGATGGAAAAATCGGGGTTACAATTGACGGAAAGGAAGGAAAACAAGGACAAAACATCAATCCGAGAGAAGTGAGTAGTAAAGTCGAAGAGAACGACGTTGCTTTATTGCTGCATACATCAGGAACTACTGGACGACCAAAAGGTGGGGACTTTAACTAGGTTATCTATTGAGCGTTTCCATTGACTGATTGCTATTGAGTACACAGATGAATTATACTTGCCGCATTTTTAGCGCACAGATTCTGCTCATCTGAAAGAAACACGCTTTTTCCTCTTGCTTTCCTATTAATCAATTTTATCTCTACACATACCAATTCTATATTTTTGCACTAGCCGTTCCATTGACTCACAGAAACCTGACTAGAACCATGAAAAACATAATTCGTACTTACAACCTGACTCCGTCTGACAGAACTCTTCTAGTCATGCCTCTATTCCATGTGCATGGTTTAATCGGAGGATTATTGTCCACATTATTGTCGGGTGGGACTGCGGTTGTTCCGCCGAGATTCTCGGCAACAACATTTTGGAATGATTTTACAAAATTTGGGTGTACTTGGTATACAGCAGGTATGAAAAGACGGAAAAGGTGATGAGGTTGAGACCCTGGGTTATTTAATGATCCGATTACGCATATGCTATAGAATGCTTACAATTTTACGCGACACCTTTCATCTGTACGCAAATGCGTCGTTTCTATACACATTACTTTATCCAAATCTGTCACTTTCCTTTTCTGGTTATCTTATATTTCCTCAAAACCTAACGTTTTTTAGTGCCTACGATTCACCAAATCCTATTACGTCATCCTGTCTCATCTCCGCTACCCAAAATCCGCTTCATTCGTTCCTGCTCATCTTCTCTGGCTCCATCCGTACTTCATTCACTCGAGTCGACGTTCAAAGCTCCCGTTCTTGAAGCATATGCTATGACTGAGGCTGCACATCAAATGACGTCAAATCCCTTACCTCCCGCAATACATAAACCAGGATCGGTTGGAATAGGGCAAGGTGTCGAGATCGTCATATTAGATGAAAAGGGAAATAAAGTGAAAGAAGGAGAAGTATGCGTAAAAGGAGAGAATGTTACTCGGGGATATTTGAATAATGCAAAGGCGAACGCGGAAGCCTTTACAGAAACCGGATATTTCCGCACAGGGGATCAAGGTTACCTCGACTCTGACGGATATTTACATCTGACTGGACGGATAAAGGAGTTCATAAACCGTGGTGGAGAAAAGATTTCTCCTCTCGAGATTGACGCAGCCCTTCTTTCGCATCCGGATATAGTTGACGCCGTATCTTTTGCAGTGCCGGATGAAATTTATGGTCAGGAAGTTTGGGCAGCCGTTGTGATAAAAAATGGGAAAGACGGGCAAGTTAGCGAAGATGACGTGAAGACTTATGTTAAAACGAAGATTTCGGCGTATAAGGTTCCAAAAAAAGTAGTGTTTACAGAGGTAATGCCTAAAACAGCAACTGGGAAGGTTCAAAGGAGATTGGTTCGAGACAAGTTTTTTGCAAAGGACAAGGCAAAATTGTGAATTGAGGAAGCGCCGATATTATGTATATTGGAATAAATTAGTTACTTTTTCAACATCTGTGTATATTATTTTCCGCATTCATGTCACGCAATAAATTTTTTAAATCCATTTTGAAATCAGAAGTATTATACAGTTAGTATTAGTACGCATGGTCGCCACAATTTACGGCACAATCGGAAACAAAATTGGCGGTTATAAAATCGAGCCGCGTAGTTGCACAAATGTGATTAGACAATGAGCATCTCAGATAATCGTGTATTTGTCACGTGAAAATAACTAACGCGACATAACACGACGGCTTTTTTCCCTTTATTGGACGAGTTCATTTTTTCTTTTCACAACTACCCTGGTTATATTGGTAAGTTTTGTGGCTCAACTTGCGATCCGACTATTTTTTTTCCAAGTTTATGTCTGATGTTTCCAGCTCTTCTCTCTTACCTGAACGAGCACACAAGCTGGTCGTACTACGAGTTTCTGACTCTTTACCGTGATGTCATTGTATTGTCACCTCCCTTTTCGGATGAGTGGAATGGACTTGACGGCTCCTGGACACGCAGGTTCCTAAAAAAAGCGGAAGACCTCAAACCAGAAGAATTTGAGGATTTAAAGGTCAAGTTATCTTTTTCTCTTGTTTAATCTAAGGAGCTTCTGATCAGTCTGCGTCCTGATCAAAAGTATCAGTCTGCGTCCTGGCCCAAGTGATGGTGGTGGCACTCCTGATCAGTCTGCGTCCTGACTCAGGAGTATCAGTCTGCGTCCTGAGCCTCACCATTGCGAATCTGCATTTTCTTGAAGTTGTTATTTGCTGTAAGCTCGCCGTTGTATTGTTTTTCATTTACTTTTCATTATTGCCTTTCCTGCAACAGGTGGATCTTGAACGTTCGGGCAAAGGGTTACAGGCCTATTGGGAGGGAGTAATCTATAAACGGAAGAAGGTAAATCGAATTTTGTATATTACTGCCTTTCATTCTTACCAAGATGTCGCTAACCTTGACCAACATGCAAAATAGCTTGCAGTGAAACGACAGCAACTAGAAGCTTATTCACACCATTCTCGCTTCGTCGGACAACTTGAGCAAAATTATATCTTAATTAATACTATTAATGACGGTTTAATTTTCAAAATGTGTTTCTAGCAGTTATTTTGCTAACATTTATTCACTTTACATTATCATTTGTCAGGATAATTCTGCGGAAATTCGACTAAAATTATAAATACCCGCCCATACTGTATTTTATTTTGCGCAAGTATAATGTGATCTCACTTTCTTTAAGGTGTTGTGCAATACCAATGAAGCTCATAAGCAACATTGAGTTTCCGGCGAAAATTGTGACGCACCACCCTTACTTTACGTGGGGGGTTCAAAAAGTTTTGACACAGTGTACATATTTCAGCAACCACTGATCGTCTCAGCTTTATAAATAT
>CAJVPJ010001175.1:0-11724 GCA_910592205.1 Paraglomus occultum | reverse complement strand
AAAATGCATAATATTTTTATTCATATCCTAGTTACGAAATTACAGCGTAATGTGTTTCGCCCATCGATCGTTTCACGCATATGTGATTGCCTATTATCAAACTTCGCGTTCGTTGTTTGCTGTTTACAAATATGCCCAAGACAAGAGAATTGTCAGAATTCGAACGAGGTCGTATAATTGGTGCTTATGAACTTGGTCATCGTTTTGCTGAAATTGCAAGAAAATGGAATCATGACGAGTCTACCGTAAGGCGTATTGTCCAAAAATACAACAAACATAAAACAGTTACTAATTTAAAGGGAAGAGGTCGAAAAAGACTCTTGAATGAGCATGATGTTCGGCAGTTAAAACGAGTGGTAACAAGTGAGCGGAGGGCGGCATTAGCTGAGATTACGGATTCATTTAACCAATGTAGAGAAGAGCAAGTTTCGTCAATTACCGTACAACGTTCCCTTCACGATGAAGGATATTACGGACGTGTACCAAAGAAAAAACCTTTGGTAACTGAAACTAATAGACAAAAACGATTGAAATTTGCAAGAAACGTGAAATTCTACACTGGTGAATGGAATGATATTATCTGGAGCGATGAGTCAAGATTCGAGCTATTCAAAAATGATTCTTCTAAAAGAGTCTGGCGCAAACCCAATGAAAATTTAACAAAGACTGCCTCTCTCCCACCGTAAAGCATTCTCCGGGAGTAATGGTATGGGGATGCTTTACAAGAGATAAGATTGGACCATTAGTGTTGCTTGAAGGATCCGTAACGGCTAAAGTTTACGTAGAGCTACTCGAACAACACTTGTTACCATTCATGAGAAGTTTCAGAAATAGGACGTTAATATTTCAAGATGACAACTGCCGAATACACCGCGCAGCAATTGTTGAGACTTTTAAAGAACAGAAAAATATTTGTTCTTTACCATGGCCGGCTCAAAGTCCTGACTTAAATCCGATCGAAAATTTATGGGGCCCATTTAGAGAAGAAAGTGAGAGAAAGAGCAAACGTTCCCAGAAATCGTAGTGAACTTTTTGCAGTGTTGAAAGAAGAATGGTATAAAATAGATTGTGAAGTGTTGGCGAAGTTGTAGATTCGATGCCAAGGAGAGTAAAAGAGGTGATAAAGGCTAAAGGGAATCCTACACGTTATTAACAAATATGTAATAATGGCGTAAATCATATGATCGACAATCGTGAAACGATCGATGGGCGAAACACATTACGCTGTAATTTCGTAACTAGGATATGAATAAAAATATTATGCATTTTTTCATAAACTACAATCAATTGGCTTCCGAATGATATAAATTTTATTGACAGTTGTCTACAAAAAAGTGGATGGAAAAAGGCTTTGAAAAGTATCGAATTTCATATGTTTTAATAGTAAATTTTGCCGATCCGGAAATAATTTTGATAGGTGAGTGTATTATTGTTAAAATTTCGTTATAGTAAACTGAAATAACATCAATACTTTATAAGCATCGATTCTGACATGAAGCCGACAAGAAAAATTAAACCAAACTAAACCTCGATCGAAAAAACGTGACACGAAGAACACAAAAAAAAGCCGATACCTTCCAAATTTTGCAATTACGTCACAATTTGTATAAAACAACAAACGGAAGATAAAAGTTTCAAATTTAACGCCAAAAAAATTATTGCCACCAACTAATACTACAAAATCCCATTTTCCGCCTACCCGGGCCAGCGGCGGACAGGCTATACCCGACCCTCTGGTTTAAATATTTTAAATTAATTTGTGTTTTAGTCTAATGTACTTTTGATCATAAGTTTTTTGCGAGTAAATTATTTATTCGAAATTTATATTTTAATAAATGTACTTGGTTACATCTTTTTTAGTTTGGTCAAAATTCAATTTGAAGCAAATTAATAATAATATTGTAAAAAGAATAACAATTACAATGCGATATACCAGAAAGCAAAATGCATGCTTAGAGCTATAATAGGGTGGATTTAACTTAATAAACTTAATTAAATCCGAGTACACATTTAATTCATCCGTTAGAATAATGTTGTACTCGGATGATTTTGCTCTAGCTTTTGCGTTTGGAGTAAAAACGTCCGCATTGCTTTGAGCTAACAATTCCCTGTGGTCGTAACGAGCTATCAAGATAGCGATAGTTTTACTTCTATCAAATCTTGATAGCGTTTCTTCGAACGCAGTTACATCTTCAGATGTAACCTCTGTCCCGCCCTAAAAAGTAATTACAAATTTTATCAATACGTCGAATGGTATTAGTATAAGAAGAGAAGAAAGACGGGAATATTTACCTTACATTGTCCTAAAATTGTATATTCTCTAAATCCTCCAAATAAATCAAATTCTCCGTCTCCCGATTCATTCCTATTAATAAAATAAATGAGTACGTGTATCATCATTATCAAGATATATTATCTAGCCAGGCACTGCAATATATCATGTATCCTATTCGCCACAGACAGTCCTGCTGTAACCTTTCGGCAACGGAGAAGAACGTTCACAGCAAGCTTTCACATACTGTGGCCACGGTGCGCTTTCAATTCTCCGACATTTTACGCCTAGTGGCAGCGTAACTTCAGATACATAATAACTCGGCAGATACTCAGTGAAAAACTCACCTAGGACGACGGAGCTCAACTCCTTGCTTTCTCAAAATATTTTTGACAATGTTTTCGAACTGGCTTCCCCGTGCAGCTAAATTTGCCATTTCGCTTATTTGATATAAAAAAAATTAATTTTTTTTTTTTCAAATAAAAAATCAAAGCGATAGAATAATGCATGTGTATATTATTACCTCAAATGTATGGTAAACAGAACTAATAGAGAAATAAAGAGACAGACAAGAGCGAAAAATGAATAAAGAGCCAGACAAGAGCGATAAATGGATAATGAACCAGACAAGAGCGATAAATGGATAATGAGCCAGACAAGAGCGAGAAATGGATAATGAGCCAGACAAGAGCGAGAAATGGATAATGAGAAAGGGGAAAGTTAAATACTCCAAAAGTCTCGGTACTTTTTTGCACTCACATGACATTTATAATGGCATCATTGCGCTTTTGGCTAATAGAACTAGTCCAAGAGTCTCGGCACTCATATGCAGTCACATGACATTCATGATGACACTTTCACAATATCGTGCAAAAAGCACTATCGTACGTATTTACTATGTAAGCTGTGACGATTTTGTACTGATTTAAAGATAATTGTACTTTTCGAGATAAAAGAGCGACAGCAAAACGATATCGTTCATTAGTCGAATGTCATCGCTAATGTCATATGAGTGCAAAAAAGTACCGAGACTTTTGTTCTATTAACAAAAGCAAATGACGTCATCACTAATGTCATATGAGTGCAAAAAAGTACCGAGACTTTTGTTAAGCAAATGATGTCATCACTAATGTCATGTGAGTGCAAAAAAGTACCGAGACTTTTGTTCTATTAACAAAAGCAAATGATGTCATCGCTAATACTGAGACTTTTGTTCTATTAACAAAAGCAAATGATGTCATCGCTAATACCGAGACTTTTGTTCTATTAACAAAAGCAAATGATGTCATCGCTAATACCGAGACTTTTGTTTTATTAACAAAAGCAAATGATGTCATCGATAATGTTATATGAGTGCAAAAAAGTACCGAGATTTTTGTTCTATTAACAAAAGCAAATGATGTCATCGCTAATGTCATATGAGTGCAAAAAAGTACTGAGACTTTTGTTCTATTAACAAAAGCAAATGATGTCATCACTAATGTCATATGAGTGCAAAAAAGTACTGAGACTTTTGTTTTATTAACAAAAGCAAATGATGTCATCGCTAATGTCATATGAGTGCAAAAAAGTACTCGAAACTTTTGTTCTATTAACAAAAGCAAATGATGTTATCGCTAATTCATATGAGTGCAAAAAAGTACCGAGACTTTTGAGTGCAAAAAGTACCGAGACTCTGTAACCCTTTCTCATTTCTCGCACTCGTCGTCTCTTTTAATCTTTTATTTAAAAAAAATATTTATGTATCAATAAGCAAAGTGACAAGTTTTGTTGCACGGGAAAGCGAATTCAAAAATACTGTCAAAAAATTTTTTGAGCGAAAGGAGTTGAGTTCTGTTGTTCTTAGGTGAGTTTTTTCACTGAGTATCTGTTGAGTTATTATGTATCTGAAGTTACGCTGCCACTAGGCGTAAAGTCGGAGAATTGAAAGCGCTTCGTGGCCACAGTATGCGAAAGCTTGCTGTAAACGTTTTTCTCCGTTGCCGAAAGGTTACAGCGGGATTGTCTGTGGTGAATAGGATACGTAATATATTGCAGTGGCACCTGATAGCGAGACTATATCTTGATAATGATGATACACGTACTCATTTATTTTATTAATAAGGCATGAACCTGGAGACGAATCTAAAAAATATACAATTATAGGGCAATGTAAAGTAAATATTCCCCGTCTTTCTTTCCTCTCTTCTTTATACCATTCAACGTAATAATAAATTTTTTAATTACTTTTAGGGTGCTGTAACCGTATTCGAAAAGATATGACAAAAAAAACTTATCGCTATCTTGATAGCTTGTTAGTTGTAAAAAAAACTCGATTTTTGTCATTCCACCACAATAACTCAGGTCAATAACAACCGCGTATCAATATCAAAAATTATTCCAGCTTCTACAATGTTTGTAGCATGATGGGAAACTATTATGATATTAACAATAAGACTAGATCGCAGAAAACACAAGAGATTTCTAATTTAGAATTTCTTTAGACAATGAAGCATTTAAATTATACGATTCGTTAGTATATCCGGGAAGAATCAACGACACTTTAATAAGGAAAATGGGTTCTGACGAGTAAGTTTTTATTCGAAATTTATAGTCTTTAATAGATCTTCTTTTTTAATTCTTTGACCAAATTAATACGAATATGAATAAAGTAAAACGAAAAGAAAATTATAACAAGATTGTAAAATGAGAGGAAAATAATATTGTTAGGGCTATTGAGTGAAGTGACTCGATAAATTGGATCATATCTAAACATACGCTTTGTTCATCTGTTAAACAATTTGTTATACTCCAGATAATCCCACTCTATCCTTTGCGTAATCTGTAAAATGTCCTTCTATTTTCGAAACAAGCTACTAGGATAGCGATAAATAGTTGATTTTTTATCGTATCTTGATAAAGCCCCTCTAATCTTTTACTCTCATATTAAATTTCTAGTAAATAAAAATTCGACATAACGGACAAAAGCGTGAAAAGACTATGATCCCGACTAGTCCGTTATATCGACTTTTACTGTGTATAACCAACAGATTCTGGCGAAGCGCAGCAACTTTTCGGTAACAGAGAAGAAAATTTACAGCATAATCTGTGGCCACGAAATGCTTTCGATTCCCCGATTACACCTAGCGAGTAGCATACCGTCAGATACATAATAATTCAACAAATACTCAGTGAAACTATGTTGACGGAGTTCGACATCCAACCCTCTCAAAATATTTTTAAGAGTAATTTCGAACTCGCTCCCTGCGCAACAAAACTTGCCATTTTGCTCATTTGATATGAAATTTATTTGTATTATCTTTAAACTAAATTACAAATCGATAAGAGACTTGATCATAGACTAGTTACCTTCCGTTTTCATTGCATGACTAATTTCTGAATTTTTAATTAATGTATCTAATAATTATTACTACTACTGTTCGTTATACATTTGGATACTGTTCAACATTCCTTGAAACGACTTCACATAGTTTCGAGAGACGGTATAAATTTATATACGTGGTAAAAAGATAAAGTTAAATTTATTGCATAAGGTTGTCGCGGTAGCAGTATTATATAGAATAGCAGGACTACATACGGGCCGATCTCAAATTTCGTGTCTCAGAGAACACTATGTCTCGCGTAAATTATAAAGCGCAAGTCAGTTTTTATCGGCAACTCAGTAGGTTCAACGG
Organism: Paraglomus occultum; assembly: GCA_910592205.1. Lineage (NCBI taxonomy): Eukaryota > Fungi > Glomeromycota > Glomeromycetes > Paraglomerales > Paraglomeraceae > Paraglomus > Paraglomus occultum. The sequence continues at coordinate 5,778 of CAJVPJ010001175.1, read as the reverse complement.
TGAAGTTTGGGTATTAAATAATGCAAACTGTGAATAATTGGAGTACTAAATGCGGAATAAATAGGTTTGAAAATAATAAACAAGTGAATCCGAAATGGTTATTTTGTTCTAATAAATAAAAACGGATATAATTCTTCACAATTGCACTAACTGTTTGTCAGCTTAAGTGGTGTGGCCTCTGCCAATTAACTTTAACACAAACCTCACAAACTGTTATTTGATAGACCAGTATTCTATATACCAATAAATGTACACAACTTCTGTTACGAACGTCCTTGTATAAACCGTCCGCAAAACATATAGCAAATTTTTTGATCGCTTACATTATTCTTTCCTTTGAAAATTGCCGGAATGGTGGTGATACTAGTTGATGTGAGAGGTGCAAGTTAAGGTGCGGTAGGTTTTTCGAACTCTTTTTCAGATTCGCTTGCTTCGGCTTTTTTGTACTGAACATGTCAGCGTGAAAGTTTATGTCTTGCTCCAGTTTTTATTTCGTAACTAATTCATGTCGAAATTGTTTTGACTCACTAAATTTTAAGACAACGTAAGAGGTTAATACCGTAGATTGACATTACTCGTAACCACATACCTGCGGTTGAATATATCATAACTATTTTTTGGTTAGGTAATTCTCCTGTAGATAAGAGCTTGGTGTAGTAATTAATTTTCTTTCGAAACTGGCAAGGGTGTTATGCCATTATAGTAGATGGCTTTCCACGCGCTGTTATCAGACCTGCCCATATCCACCTTTTTAAATATTACTCAAGATTATCTCTGCATCTGGACATTTCCAAGTTTTTCGTATTTATATGAATTGGCGGTTGGGTTTTAAGACTGATGTTGCCGCACTTAAAGAAGATGGTGTATTGCTTCCTGTATGTCCTAATAGGATTGAAGAAATCTGTTTCTTATTGTTGTTGGCGCCAAAGAACAAGATTATTTCTATAGTCGTGCGGTGAAGTTAGTCAAAATTAGTACCTATGCGTTGTATATTACTTGAGTTGAAAATATCTTAATTATATCATAGTCAATACTGTATTCTTTCGAATTTAAGCACTACCCGAATTTAAGCATCACCCGGACTTTAGGCAGAAAAACTTGATATCAGCTAAATCACTATCTATATCTACAATCTCCCTTTTATTTTCATCAATTTTCTCCTTTTCAATAAATTGTCTTATGACTCATCCATTGCATTCATTACATTAAGCTTTTCAGAATACGATGAGCGTTGAATTTTTTGGCATTGTGTAAAAAAAAAGATGCGGATATGGCGAATTTAAGAAATTTGTCCCGATTTCCCCTAAAAGTGGTGCTTAAATTCGGAAGAATACGGTAATTCCGTCAGTATATACTAACCAAATTAGTCCATCTGTGCATTATGATTTAATGCATGGTTACAGAATAAGCTGTACCACTATGAAGTGTCGGGAAAAATAACTACAGTGAAACTTCCCAATGCTAAGTGTAAGCCGATGGGACTGGGCTTCTAACGTGCACTTTAGGGAAGATGTGCATTTAGAGATACCAATCATGTTACAATACGAAGATAACCAATAATATTGATCATATGAGTTTATATAACAACATATACTGCAATCGCTAGACTGTTTTTATATTTATTTATTATTGTCTTTAATGCATAATCAATGTCCATTGTCTGATATAACTACTATATTTAGTACGAGTAAGACAATAACGCTGATTAGGATGGTCCAAAAAAAGTTGTTTCTGAATTATTAGCCCATTCCTATTTTTAGATGCGTCTTATTAGAAACGAATTACTATCGTTAAAAATATAGGGGTTTTTTGCGAGAGAAGTAAATTGAAAAATTTTGGATACAAATAACATAGAATTGTTGAAGATAAACCAAGGTTATTATTCGGTATCATTGTACCAGCGAATGTTGAATTATTCCACAATTAACTCGCTTTTGATTCATTAGAAGAAAAATTCACTATCACATGAACACATTTTTTCAAACTATGCAATATACTATATAACTGTCGATCAGTTGTCAAGCAATGATCCATTATGCATCGGCATCACGAAGCGCTCGTCGTATGTATATCATATTCATATTCTCTGAGATTGGAGTACTTGATCTGAGATAATTACTATTTTATGTTAATAGGGAAAGAAGGCTAATATAAGAAACTTGAGCAAAGAAAGAATGTGTGCAATGAATTGTATCCAAGAGAACCCAAATTCAGGAATTACAAAAAATGGGATAGAATTTCGTATTAAAATTTTTATACCACTTTCATATGGTCTCCGTTGGGTAATTGTTGAGATAGACAAGTTTATTTGTTCGCCATTTTTTTTGTTTGCAACTGCATGTATGTATGTATGAGTAGACGTCTCATGATGATAGATAGTAAACATTGTTGTTACTTACAAAGTAAAGGGTGACCATACAAAGCGAACTTTCTCTATGATTGGTCAGAAAAATTCTGCAATATTATTGGTCGAATTTCATTGACATAACGATAGAATAATTATACAGGCATTTTTATACATTGGTTAGAGTATTCAGAGCCCTTACAAAAAGTAAGTCTATATTATCATCTAATAAAAAGTCTTCATTGCCAGTATTTTCATCAGCTTCCACAGCCAACTCAGCTGTATTTTCATCTGTAAGCATCTCATTGAATGGACTCACAGTTTGCTGAAAAATTCTACAGTTTTTCTCACGAGATATGCAGCACAATATCGGCATTGGCTTTCTAATTGCAACAAAAACATTCGTAATGATAAGCATGTCCACAAGACAGAATACAGCCTACCTCATGCGAATTATACCAAGCGTTGGTAGTTCACAAACTTTGAATTTTGAATGTACGTTAGATGAGATTACTTTCGGTCTACTGAGATTCTGATAAACACCTGTGAAGAGATTTAGTAAAAAGAGTGCAGCACGTTTTTCAAGATATTCAAGCTGTTTCACAGAGTATCTAATATTATGGTTCTCAGAAAAGACATCTGTGAAAAAATTGCTGCCACGCATCTGATCAATTATTCGTGCCTGACGAATAATTTGTTCCACTGTGTTCGATTTTTGTATCCGTCGGCGAAGTGAGCTGTGAAAGTAAATACGTGGAGAGAATCTGTGAAATAGGATGATTAGTACTAGCCCAATATAACACATCACTTAAAAAGGCCAATGGTAACTTATTATAATGTTTACGATTATATTGATAAAATATAGCCCAAACGCGAAACATCGCTTCCTTGTATGCTGTCCAATTTCCATTACGGAATATGACAGGATAAAAATCTAAAACCAGCGGGATGACGTTATCCAACAAATTGATAAGGTATCTGGCTTCCGCATCTTTAGACTGTTCAAATTTCTGTTTAACTACCGTATGCACTCGAGACCAACCTTGCGATGCTAACTCTAACAATAGATCAATCTTGTAAGCCTTTGGCTTTTTGCCAAAACCTTTTGACGTCCAAACATGTTATGAAAGAGCTTGTCAAAAATTGATAATTTACAAGAAACACAGTTTCACGACTATTTAAGGATACACGCAAAGGTCCAATCATTGGAACGATATGCAGAATTTGTTCCGGTATTCCAGAAAGATCTCCAGCGTTGATGCGATGGTTAATGGCACGTCGCACATTACGTTGCCCAGGATAATCCATAGGTGCCACTAATACTTGCGTTTCTAAATAGGTTCTTACTTCATGAACGTTCATCATGTGCCTGAGAGCCTGTACGTAATCATCAGTGGAATGAAGTGGTCCTTCTTTCAGATCCACCAACTTCGTATTCTGCATGCTTCGGTCAGTTTTACGTTGTTCGATCCTGTCATCATAGCTGTAAATTAAAAGTCTTTCAACCCGCTCATTATGTGTTTCCGATACAGACGTCAAATCAGTAAATGCCTGCTTTCGTCCTGTATAACTAAGCCACAAATGCGGAAAGAAAGATGAGTGAGCATTCTGTAGAATAATCTTGGCATCAATACCCTCTTCGTTGTGGATACTCTTTTCTTGATTGGGGTTGTGAAACGGAATGGATGGTATTTCTGGCAAGGCTTTCAGGAGGATTGTAATAAAATGAGAAACATCATGCGTAGTAGTTGTGTCACTGCGCCGATACTCATGGATATTGTGGAAGTCATCTACATTGAGCACAATCAATTTTTCAATCTTTTAAATAAACATAAATACAAATATTAGTTTGTTAATTATAAATCATAAAACGCTTATGATATCCGTATGCTGTACATACATGCTCAGATATGAACTTATCCACTGTCGTTGTATGTACTGCCGCGTACTGAGCTTTGTCTTGCAATAGTCATTCGTCTTACAGTTAAGCCTGCACCAGCCATGGTTTCTATTGCAGACGAAGATGCTCCAGATGCATCGAGTAAAAACCCGATCTCTGCCTTAACCCCATTAATAAATTTGTTGTCCTGGCCCTCTAGATCACAATGTTGAGCCATTCTTTTTCCAGTTTGCTCATATTGCATATTTTGTGGGAACATTTTGCTCAAAAATCTTAAGGTGCTTCTTAGCTAACTTCTGAATTACTTCACTACTTGCTGAATTACTTGCGTAAAGTAGAAGGAAATTTTTTAGCCGCAAATGTCTGCGAATTTGTCTGTGTGTGGCTGCGAATTCATTTTTTTGTGGCTGCTAATAGCTATTCTGATATGTGGAACACAAATATGTGTAACATTGATTATCCAATCAGATTAAAATTTGCTTTGTAGGTTGACCTTAGGTCGATTTGTATGGTGTAGGTCGCACCATTTATGATAAGAAACATTTCGAGAAATTTCTAGCATCAGATTGCAGATTACTTGTTGAAAATGTAATATAGACAATAATTTTTGTCGCGGAATTTGCTGCGTAAGTGTTCTGTCTCACTCAGGGGTGGCCAGGTCCGCATAAATCTTAGAAATAAACTTCTCTGGGCTTTCAAAAGAAAAAGTAGGTATTGTTGGATATGGAAAGCGCACTTAACAATGCAAAAGAATATATATAAAGAAAAAACAATAAGCATGTATATTTATCTAATAAGGAAACTAATGACAAGTCGTTTTCTGAAGATAATATAACATTGAACATTTGTGTATCTAAGGGTGGTTATTACTTTATATTTACCAGATCTGTGATTTGCATCATAACTCACTATCACATCATTATCATGTAACGTGTCTATTGTAATCAATACCCACTTTCCAAATGTTTCAATGGCATACGGACGGTTTTATAATTAATAAGCACCTCCTGATTCTTGTGACCATTTATATTTATATTACTGTAATCTATCCAAAAATATCAGCACCTCCCATGGAATATTATTAATAAGCACCTCCCAATCCTTCTAAATGTTTCTATAACATGTAACAGTACCCCCCTAATTCTTCCCGTCACTATGCTCCTCCCCAATTCTATTGTCGTAATTAATTCAAAATATAAACACCTCCCTAATCCTTCCAAATGATTCTAAATGATTCTAAATGTTTCTATTGCATACGACTATTTATATTGTAAGCAGTTAAAATAAGCGCCTCAATCCTTCTAAATGTTTCTATGGCGTGTGACTTCTACTAATATGCGTCATTTTTACATCCACTCACACATATATATATCCTCCTCTCTCCTTGAATCAAAGTCTAATATTAACAATACACCGCAACAAACACAGTCCTCAGTCATCACTCCAAGCCCGAAACCAACTCTTGACACTCGACAACGAACGAATAATTTATCGACCATCGGCTACTTGCTTCTCTAACGAAAGCGAAAATACG
>CAJVPJ010001174.1:0-11731 GCA_910592205.1 Paraglomus occultum | reverse complement strand
GGATGCAACTACAGCGATCAGTTCGCATGTATCAATGAGATTCAGCTCGCTTAAGTTTGAGGCTCAATTGAGTGAGGTCAAGCTTTTGTGGACAGAAGTAGGCATTTCTTTCTCAATCTCTTTTCGGACTTCCTTCTTGAGTGAATATACATCGCGTTATGGAAACTTTCCGACGAATTCAACGTCTTGATTGTCTGCCGTAAACCAAATTTCTGAAATAGCAGTCGCTATTCTATTATTATTACAACGGGGGATTAGAATTCCCTGTTACTTGCCGAAACAAACCAGGTCATCAAAACATACGTACTGAAACGTGTCACTACAACTAGCGCAGTGAAATCATATTTATTGTCAATCACTTTTGTTTTTGTCACACAATGTACGTTAGCCTAAAATTTGAGTGACGTTTACTCACTTTTCCTGGTACGCATCGGAGTACAATTCCGACTCTTTCGCATTTTATTGTTCATCATTAAACTGTGAATTCAAACATATCGACCGCTTGTTTTGAATATTCGTAATGTCGAGAAGTAATCTGGGGGCTAGGATTGAATTAATTTCTCCTTCGGCGAGGGCAGTGCGGTTTCCAGCCGTGTCTGATATATTGGCTATCACTAACCGCATCATGATACTCATTGATGGGGCGAAATATAACAAAGAAGCATTGCCTATCATGAAGTGCTATCTGATGGCAGTAAAGGAGGCAATTGATGTGCAGCATGACGGTATCGATGAGGAATATACACTAGAGTTAGTGAAAGCATTGGAGGAGTGGGAAAGGTTTCTCGAACAATATACCAAACCTAAAATGAAAACTTTGTTAGTTAAACTTCAGAATAATTTGCAGGTTGGTAATGGAGTACATTTTGAATTTACCTTGAATGTTTTCTTCTGGCTTTACGACAGATTACGACTTTATTATGTACTGTATAGATAGACAAAAAGATACGTGGACTGTTTGACAAACTGGATAAAGCTCTTAATGATGCTCGTCTTGAAGTAGAATTGGAAGATAACGCGAAGTTGCGAGAATACATAAAGATTCCGCGAGAGAAAACACATGACACAGGCGGCTGTTGTATGATGGACATAGATGATAATCTACCCACTACAATTCGTCCTGATTCTACTTCTATCAAGGATGATATGAAGAAAGCCTTCGAGGATGATTTTGTTACAACTGCATGTTTTCATGGTCTTCCATTGCCGCCAGAAAAACTTAACAACCTAAAGGTTGATCCTACATGGGTCCATTCTATCCCTGACGCTCAATATAATGGCGTAGGTCCCGAAAAGGTAGTCTATTGTGGTGGCTCCCACGCTGCGAAGATTAAGATCGCACATGAAGGAGAAGACATTAGTAGGTACTGGGTACGGGCCTATATTAGCTCTCAACTTAATACAGATTTGTTCATGAGAAAGTATGTATTTATTACAATCTGCACGTCACTAGAAATACCTTTCGTTCCTTTGTATTGTTTCGACGAATTAACCATTTGCTCTTTTTATATAGTTATGGAATTTTACTGGAAAACGGTGTATATTACATGATCACAGAGTGGCCAGAAGTAGGAACGCTCAGTAAATATCTCGCCGATCATACAGATATTCCATGGGGTCAAAGAATAGGCATAGCAACACGTTTGGCAAGAGCGCTTGCCATTTGTCATAGTAAATACATTTTGCATCATGACATACGCAGGTAGGGATGAATGATATTGTCAATGTTTTATCAGTCTCTGCCGTTCTGTTGATCTACATTACTTATAATACTGATTCTGATTACAGTCACAACGTGACCGTAGGCAAGAACAATATTGTCAAGCTAGGCAACTATCATCGTACCAGACACACAAAAGACATTACGACCTCGGTTGCTGAAGAGTCTGATGGTGTCCGGTGGTTATGTCCCGAGAAGGTTGTGGATGGTAGTCGCCCCTATTCGATGGCAGCTGACGTGTATAGGTATGGGTATATTCAATTACCAACATAGTTATCACAAGGTTTAATTCTGATATGGGAAGTGTTATTCCATATTTACGTAACTTTATTATATGAATTTACAGTTTCGGTATGCTCATGTGGGAAATCTCTTCACATAAAATTCCTTTTACAGATAAAACTGTTGGTGAAGTATATACATTACTGAAAGACTCAGCCAAGTTCAAAGATAAAGACGCGCCGCGTCCCCCAATTATTCCTGGTACACCCAAAAAATATGAGAATATAATGAAGAGATGCTGGAGACAAGACCCAGGAACTCGCCCAAACATGGCTTACGTTTTAAAGAAATTGGAACGCCTCGATGAAGCGTACAGGAAAAATTCACACGAACCAGATACGATGTATTGGACTGGCACTACTAGTATGCCGGACTCCGAGCCGCAACACGAGCCAATAACGATCTATTCCGCACGCAAGTTACATACCGAAAAGCGCCACGCAGAAGCCTTCAAACAGTTCAAATCGCTCGCCGATGACGAGAACCCCAATGCTGAAGCAAACTTTTATGTCGGCAGATACCTTATCGACAGCAGAATCGGTTACGAAAACGATCCAAATGTAGGAATAAGCTATTTAGAAATAGCAGATCAACTTGGATTCCATGACGCTCTTCAGTATCGTGCTCAAGAAAAAATGGCAGCAGCTACAGAATTGCGAAAGAAGTTTATAGAAGCAGGAAAACTCGATGACGCGGCTTTAGTTATGGAAAGAATGAAGACAGAATGTCTACCAATGTTTCGTGAAGGCGCGGAACGCGGTAATCTGCGTTGTATGAAAGATTTAGCTGATTATGGGGCAAAGCTAGGAGATAAACAGAGTTACGTGGACGGTCTTAAAATGTTGGATAACATAGTTAAAACAACGAAAGATCCTAAACAGAAAGCTAAAGCACAAGATTTTTTGGTGAAGTTGCAACAACACAAAGACACATTTATGGATTAAGAGGAAATATCGCGCGCGGTTGTATTTATGCAGACGTTTAATTAACAGAAGAACGTGAATAATTTAATTGATTGTTCTTCCGCACCAACAGTTATTTATATCGTGTATTTTATGCTCTAAACGGGCACTTGGGCAAAGTTTTGTTATTCATGTATTTACATTTAGTAAATAATCGTATTAATATCATTAAATTTTGTATCTATATGTTATATTATGGCACATTTTGCATTTATTTCAATTGCAAGTAAACAAATAAATATTATCGTGATCATAAGACTTGACGCCATGTTAAATTCATAGGAATATATGGAAAAATGAACATTACCAACTTTCAAGAAACATAGCCTCTGCTTCCAATATGTTTCCATTGCCACAACCAAGATAAGCTGCGGAAATTGAAGAGTTCTAAATCCGTGATTAATGTTTTAACCGAGTCACGTAATAGTAATGTTAATTTAATGTTACAAGTCAAGACGTTCGACGGACTGTTTGTGTTATCGTATTTATTTGCGTAGGTATAACATTTTGGTTGCAATCTCTCCCTATATTTAAAAATACGTTAATAAGATATAAAATATTTACCCAAATCATTTCGCCTCATAATCACTTACGATTGCAACAAACACTGCCACCACTATTAACCATATAATAATCCAGGTGATTCTTCTCATATTGGATACACCAATATCTTTACGTAACATATCTAATAAATCGCTTATTACGTTGACGCGCTCGTTAAGTATTTTGGTTCGTTGAGATATTTCGAGATAGGCTATCAAGAACCCAATATGAGACACTTTTGTCTGAAACGTTTAAACTGTCCTGTGCACATAGACAATACTAACTGACCTCTTATTGCATTATACAATGGTTCTAGAGAGGGCTCTGACCAAAAAATCTCTGGAGTATCTGGACAATTAATTATATCAACATGTTAATACTGTGCAACCGAAACCAAGTTACTGAATTCACAGCATAATCACGTACCAAGTACATTTGATATCAAATTCACGTTCATCCTTAGTTTATACATCTCACCAGTGAATTTAGTGATAGTCGTTCTATCTCTATATTGAGGAAAAAATCACGTGTTCTCATTCCGGCTGCCTAAATAGCATAATAATCTCCCAACCATTTGCAATACAAGAAAAATTTTTACTCACAAATCCAATCTGCCGTTTTCGGCAAGCATTTTCGGAATAGGTTTTGTTCTCTCTATCGTATCTTCCATCTGCCACTCGTACAAGGTCAGTTTTGTACTCTGGCTAATAGCATGACTAATGGTTAACTTTGTCATATGATTTCCACTCTTTAACGTAATCATGTCGTTATAGATTCTCGGCTGTCGTCCACTTTTGAAATCGTATTGAAAATGAAACGTCTCTGGCTCTATTACTTCTTTCAATGGCCTTATGAGTACTCCCGAAGTAACCAAGTCGCGAAGCAACATTATCTCTTGCTCGTTAGTTAAATTCCAACAGACGACAACGCCATAGTCGAAAAAGAAGACTTCTCCAATGTTGAGTTCTGGGGATGGAATTGCGTAATTATTAGGTGTCGTGTTGTTCGAACCTGTTGATTGATCGCAGGCCTCGTTTGTACACTCGTCAGTATCATATTGATCAAAGTATTGGCTGGTGCCCGGTTGCATTTCATATTGATCAATTCTCTTGTCCATTATTGAGTGTCCATCTGAAGATTTGCGTGAAGTCGAAGAGCAGAGAAGAGTAGAATTACCGAGAGTTAGAGGAAAGAAATATTGAGCATAGAGACACTCATCATAGAGCCTGTTATACATATAAGAACAAAATAGAACCACAAAGATATAATATAGCTACGTATATAAAAAATGGTTTCTTACTAATACTTTCAAATTTACCTCGGATGAACATTATGTTCCTTCCTCAGAAATTTCATTAAGCGATTCAAATAGTAGCCGTCAGCCGTACAATATGCTGTAACCCTTTACAATTAAACAATAGTTCATCAATAAAACTGCTGCCCAAGCCGTGAAAAAATGTCAAATTGCCCAATCGCTTACGGGGTACACTTTGGCACATAAAACAGTTACGCGCCTATACAACGATTTGCACGATCAACAGTTTCTATTTTGTACAACCCTTTTTTTCCATCTCTCTCATTCTCTCCCGCAACAAAAGAAGACATTCCCACCTTGGACACCTACTCTGCCTCGCCTCCTTCGACATCCTCTCAGCATCTGTACGTCCCCATGTATCAACCGATGGCCGCATAACCAATGGGGACTGAGGTTCCACTTCTTCCTCACGAGTTGCTGCTGCATCACTACTTACTTTATCTGCTTGCTCAGGAAGCAGCACAAGTTTTTGAGAAGTCTTTGTTGTACGCAACGGTGTTGTTACCACTTTTGGGCGCGAGAATTGGACTGCAGGCTGATTCGGTGTTTGATTTTGAGGCTGGGGCTGGGGCTGATTCTGATTTTGATTTTGATTCTGAGGCAAAAGAGAAGAGTATGTTCGTCGATGACGCGCGGCATTAGCTGAGAGGAGCGGGGTCGTTGAAGTGGCCGGAGAGTCGGTTAAAGTCGAGTCAGAAGAAGAGACATTGGAAATCGTGCCAAAGTCGGATTTGAATCGGACTGCTGGTGGTTTGTGCTTAGTATTAGTAGTGGTAGACGTGGTGCTACGAGTGTTGTCGGTGGACGTGGACGATTGCGCATGAGCAGACATTGTAATCTGCCGAGTTTCTGGTTTTATATATCCACCAGAAGAAGAGAACGCAAGAGTGAGAGTATAAAATACAAAGAATGCATATCGTAAATGAGAAACCTTGATTATCAAAATCTTGACACGAATATAAATATAACAAAGATCTGCGCGATCCTAACGCTAATTGTCCAACATTTACGTCAAATTATTTCAAGTACAGCAGCCAACGTCATGATGCGAGTCTAACTAAAGAGTCCAACACTTTACATAAAATAATACTACTTCTTCTCCGTGTGATATATCTGGTCTTTTTTTTTTATTGTGTGATGGTACAAGTGGATGCGATCTGTATAAGTTGATATTACTGTTAACACAATAGTAGAAAAAAAATGAATGCTTATATACACGTTAGTATTGCACAACTATTTCACACGACAATTCTAATATCCGAGCGCCTTGCTAAAGAGAGTGGGTATATGCCCTCTACCGCGCGCAAAATAACGACTAGTCATTTAATAGACATCTATACACTATTCACAAATAATGTCCGAGGATTCATTCATCCGCCCGAATTACAATAGCAAAAATGTTCAAGTTCAGATAAAATTTTGTTCTTTTCAACAGGCTTACTAATAACATCGTCGAAAGTCCTTGATATTCCAGCATTATGCTCATATGCGGTAACAGCAACTATTGGTGTAGTCATGTTAATGTTTTTTGTAGATTTAATCATACGCGTGGCTAGTTCACCATCGACTAGATGAGATCGCGTGCGGTGGAAAGACGGTAAATACAAGTCAGCTCATTTAATACAACTCCTATGATTCCGACAATAATTAATAACACTTACTTATAGGCATACGAATGTCCATGAAGATAATATCAAATTTAACATCTCCCAGAGCGCATCTAACAGCCTCTGCCCCATTTCTGACAACAACACAACGACAGTTCAATTTAGATAGAATTGTTTCCATTATCTTGGCACTTATGGGATTGTCTTCGGCTACCAAACAGTCCAGTGGACGTCTGGATATTCGCATGTTTCGGGATATAGATTGGATTACATTGTTCGATCTTGGATGACTATCTCTGGTGATAGAGGGCGCACGGCTTATCGACTCGTGTCGAGTTCTATTTAGGCGTGGAGTATCCGATAAGGCTGCAGATCGGTCCACATTGCCCAATAAGGGGATTCTTAATCGTGTTGGGAGCGAATTGCGACGATGCTTTTCTTTGACAACATGTCTAACGTAGCTTAGCGGGGCCTGACTATCGCCGGACCGCGAATCGGAATTTTCACCTTGTAATACTGGCGACAACGGTGACGATGGGCCTATTTGAGATCCACTTGATATTGAGCTAGTGGAGAGGGTGGGTGAACCATTACTGGGACGTATTTCTGACATGGACCCCAGTCGAGGGCGTTGCGACCTGGGTGGTATCAGCATCTGGCGGATTTTACCATTACCATTGTCCAAATTAAGATTACCAAAATCAGAACGCAACCTTCGAATGATGTCAAGGTTGGCTTTTTCCAAAACGGGTAGATTTTTATAAACAAATGTCCCGAAATCATCCACATTCTCTTGTTCTTTGAGTTCTCCTTCGCCCAAGTCGGCGGTTTCCGGCCCAACATGATTTTTCTTACGAATCTCCTCTGTTTTAACAGCTGGCATCAGCTCTTCAACGTCGTTAAATTGAGCTGTCTGTGCGCCCCGACCATCAAAGTAATCTGTATCTTCCATATCCTTTGGTTGCGGAACAAAATCGGCTGGCTCATTTAATATAGTCTCCCAGTTTATGCCCTTGAAAAATGGATGAGATTTCACTTCATTGGCACCATTAGCACCTAGACGATCTTCCGCATTCATACATAAAAGGCGCTCTATGAAATCTCGAGCTTGCCAGGAAATTTCTACATCATCGTACCACTCTATTTTTCTGGAAAGTATATTTTCAAATACTTTCTCGGGTGTTTCTGCGTGGAATGGTGGTATACCGTAGAGGAATTCGTAACATATCACGCCTAAAGCCCACTAGCATACGCAAAAAGAGAAGTAAATATCGTGCCAAAAGTTCAAGCTTTGGCGCAGATAACTGTTGGATATCGGACGTTACGGATACATACCCAGTCAACCATGTCATTTTTTTCCATGCCCAATATACTCTCTGGTGCCAAATAATCAGGCGTCCCCACAAAGTTCTTGGTTGATTCTTGTTTTTCAGGATTAATATATACATGATTGTTTGTCGAGATACTTGTAGAGAGCGAATTTGCTGACATTGGCGTAGAATTCTGTAATTCATCAAAAAATCCCGACTTTAGCGGTGTACTTCCAGCAGGGCTGCTTGGTGTATCTGGGGCACTTTGAGCTGCACTCGTTGTTCCGATAAAACTGTTTTCGGCGGAACCGCTACTGCATACGGAACTCCTCTTGTTATGTGATAGAAGCAATCCAAAATACGACTGGGGGAAAGGATGGGAATTCATAGAGTCTGGTGTCGTGGGTGACGATGATGAAGCGTCAAAAGATGACATACGAGACGGCCATCTCTTGTGCCCTTTGCCATCATTTGCCACCGACTCGTTGCGCGTCTGTCTTCCAAGAAAACCTATTCGCGATAGTCCAAAGTCGGTTAATTTCAAATGTCCGTTTTGATCAATCAGTAAATTATCTGGCTTGAGATCTCTGGGGAGGGAAAAAAGTATACGTACGCGTGAGGATGATACAAAAAGACAAAGAATTACACTTGGGAGAGGACTGTGCGTTTTATACCTGTGAACGATTCCTCTATTATGCAGATATTCTAAACCCAATACTACTTCGGCCAAGTACTTTCTTGCCCAGTCTTCTGGTAGTCCTCCGATAGCCTTTACAAGTGCAGCACAATCGCCTCCATTAAGATATTCCATTACTAAATATAAATAGTCCTTGCTTTGAAATGAAAAATACAGTTTGACGACAAACGGAGAATCTGTCTGCGTCATGAGAATCATTCTTTCAGCCTTTACATTGGTGACCTGATTCTTTGCAATCATATCTGATTTTTTCAACACTTTGATGGCATAGTAATCCCCCGTTGTGCGCTTTTTTGACAAATACACCGAGCCAAAGGCACCTTTACTAATTGGTTTTATGATTTCGAAATCCTTGATACTCGGTTGAGATGGTTTTGACGACATTCTTGGAGATGATGTTGGCGGAGAAGCTGACGATCTGGCGTCAATAATGTCCGTTGAGTCTTTAGGTTCCGCAATTCTGGGGCTCATATTCTGCCCAACCGTTTGGCATTCACCAGTTTCCTGACCGATGTCTGCGTCAACTTGCAAAGAACTATCAGCATCATATGTATCAATAGTGGGTATAGATAGTTCGGTATCCACTTCACTTGCAATCGACGGCAACTTTGTGTCAGGATCATCGTAACTAAATTGTATGCCATCGTCTTGTGAAGAGATACCCTTGCTGTTCGTATATTCTTCAATTGCCATGCGAATCTCTTCAAACTTGTCTATGGCAGATTTAAGATTGTTCACGGCCTCAACCTTTCCTCGTATGACTGTCTCGACGTCAACGGCTAGTTCGGACATTGGTATAGCGTTCAAAACAGGTGGTTTCCAACTCAATATACTAGCTATGTTGGATTCAGATCTAGGCGAAATTAAAGCCAGTCGTTTATTATCGTCAGACTCGTCTTTTGACTCGGGAGTGGATATTTCTAATGCTACATTAAGAATGTCATTCATAGATGATAACGCATCATGCTCTATCTGTTTTTGGTCTCGATTGTGCGTTGCCGATTGTTGTTCCGAAACACCAATGTTCTCTTGCATCATCGATCGAATCTGTCCCTTCAATTCACCGATACCATCATTGCACATTGCCACATCCATTGTCGCACGATTCAAGTCTGCACAGGCCGCAGAATGTCTTTCAAAAAATATAGGCGGAATATGTCGTTCGCAGATATGGCATAAAACTGGTTTTGACTGTGTTTCTGTCTCGGAACACTCACTCCTCGGCTGCTCATAGTACGAGTCAACCCCATCTGGCGGCTCTGGCGCATCCAAATTATGTGCGGACGGTGATGTGGGAATACGTTGATATTGATGCCACATCATATTATTATCGCCTGCTTCTTCACTTATGTTTGACATATGTTCAGCCTCTTTCTTATCGGCCTCCCAAAGACCGTCATCGATCGGCTTTATGACCCAGATTGTACGGCTAGCAATCCTAGTGGCTCGATCATACACGATTATTCCTTTCCCTTCCATTTCCAAATAAGAAAATTCGTCATCATCTTCTTCAGTATCTGAAAAATAGGCATCGAAATCGGATGGCTTTAACCGGAATTTTATTTCAAGTGATCTCGAAAAATCTTGTAAAAGCTGTTCCGTCGCCTTTGCAAACACGTCAGCATCATCGGGAGCTAGAAATTGTGCAATAGGTTGCTCCAGAACCTGCCGAGGATCCGAACCCACCACCGAATTCCATGAAGGGCTGAGATACATGATTCTACAATCAGACAAACTCAAGTCCATAATGACGTTCATACTCTGCCCCTGTTTGGCGGCTTCTTGAAGATCTTCATCCTCTCTTATTGCTTCCTCTACATCTTCAGCTGTATCAACGTCTTCCACAGCGCTTCCCTTTACATCGTCCTCGTCCTGATCGGTTCCCGTATGAAATACAAACTTGATGCCGCGTAAAGTATCATTACCAACTTCTTCTTCGTCTCTGAGATTCCAAAATCCCTTCTCAGCTTCCCACAAGCGCACCAATCGCGTCAGATCTGCAAGAGCTAGCAACAAGGTCACATAGTAGCGTCGGCACGGCCAGTCAGGATTGTCATCCCAATGCCGGCCTTGCTGCTGTACCTTGCGGACGATATCTTCGCAATGTGTCGGATTGGTCAATAAATCAGAGAGCGAGGTATCCAAAATGGATTGAGCCGCGGCGATGAGTTCTTGCAAGGCTTCAATAAAAGGTGTGGCTCGATAAGAATCTTCCGATATCAAAGCGAGGCGACTATTATAATTTTTATCATTTTGTTGTGAAACTGGAGTGTTGCTATTGGAATTTCTATCACCCGAAAAAACTTCGGGCATTCCAGAGGCTGAACGGCAACTGTTTACGTCTGTCGGGGCCAAAGAGGAAACACGTTCTTTGGAATTGTCCACTGGCTCGTTCGCAACGGTCATGACCCGTTGCCCTTCGTTCGCGTTCCTTTGTTCGTTCGATTCCGGTTGGGCTTTTGCGTCGTCCAAATTAATGAACTTTTGTGAGGTTTCGGTAGCTGAAAACGAGAGCAAAATATAAATTAGCAAGCCTCTTGGCAAAATATATACAAATCGTTTTAGCCATTACCGGGAATCTCGCTATAATTAGTAAAAATCATTTCCTCTGGTTCAAAGTCAACGTCATCTTCAGAATTCTCATCGTCACTGTCATTAACGTCTTCTTCATCCTCTACGTATTGCAACCCGCGCTCTACATAACCAGTTAGGGCGTTGATAATGTTAAGCAATGATTTCTTCCTGCTCTCCAAATTGTTCTTTATTGCTACGATATTATGTAGTAATAAACTTTGTTGGGGTATATCGGAAACGGGTAGTATGGCTTCTATTGGCGGTTGCATTGGAGTATCAATGAACGATGAAGCCGACAGTCTATCATCTTCTTTATCCGAAGACCTGAATTGTATGTGATCGAGGTCAAGCGATAATGCGTGTATGTGCTTGCGATTTCTAGCTGTCGACTCGTTTTTTTCCCGGTACAAGGGTGATCCAGCTTGTGTTGCAGCGGCAGAATTTTCAAACTGATTCTGTCTGTTTTTGTTAGAAGGTGTCCCGACAGTTAGACGAGACATGTCAGGTATCGCGTTTGCATCAATGAAAGAAGTTCGGCGCGATCTAACAAGGAATTTGCCCCCGCTGCCCTGTGGTGGACTGGCATAAGTGGGCGAGCTGTTGTTACTGTCAAAATCGCTTCCAATACTGCTGGCACTGCCGTCGTCCACGACAGGGTTCAGAGGCGAAGGCCGCTTAATTTTTGAAAACATGTGCTTCATATTGGAAGATTTTGACTGCG
>CAJVPJ010001173.1:0-11743 GCA_910592205.1 Paraglomus occultum | reverse complement strand
CTTTGTGACTACCATTTTAGCTTTTGTGATGTTATCCCACCATCGTGCATTCAGCTCCGTAATCTAATACTCAGTGCGTTTCCTCGCAATATGCGTCTTCCTGATCCATTTACTCGTAACCTCAAAGTCGATCTTCTTCCTGAGATTTCTCAGCCTCCACGAGTGTTATCTGACTATACCTCAGCTTTGACGGCTGGGAATTTAAAGCAAGATATTGACAATTGGTTAAAGACAAAACAACCAGCGTCATTTTTGAGTGAGCTGAAAAATAGATTGTTGGCCGATCCGGGCACACAAGTGGACATGAGGTCGAAATATAACGTGCCGGTGATCAACGCATTGGTACTATATGTGGGTATGCAGGCGATCAATCATTTTCAGAATAGACAGGGCCATACTCCTCTCACCCATACTGCGCATATGGAGCTATTCCAACAGCTGTTAAATACTCTTGATTCAGAAGGTAAGTATGGACGATAATGCAGGTAAATGCTTGAAGCTGGATTCGTATTCAGTCAATTATTCTTGATTCTACAGGTCGATATTTGTTCTTGAGTGCGATTGCCAATCAGCTACGATACCCAAATAGTCATACTCACTACTTTAGTCGAACTCTTTTGTACCTGTTTGCTGACGGTGGGCAAGAAGTGATCAAGGAACAAGTGACAAGGTTTGCTATGATCCCTGCTAAGTTTCCTTTGCAACACGTTCGTTACACGTCACTTACGCCATAAATTTGCTGTCTATTTAGGGTGTTATTGGAA
Source organism: Paraglomus occultum (assembly GCA_910592205.1). Taxonomy (NCBI): domain Eukaryota; kingdom Fungi; phylum Glomeromycota; class Glomeromycetes; order Paraglomerales; family Paraglomeraceae; genus Paraglomus; species Paraglomus occultum. Next base: position 10,979 of record CAJVPJ010001173.1, on the reverse strand, counting down.
AGACTGATAGTGAATCGCCCTCACCCATGGGGACTTTTGATAACATTTATAGAACTTGTTAAGAACCCCGAGTACGATTTCCGAAGCCACTCATTCACTAGATGTGCATCTGATATAGAGAGACTCTTTGATAATGTTAATCGGTAAGTGACTTATTCTTGATGTTGTAATAGTCACTACGACTCGAGCTAATATAGTTTCTGTTCTAAACAGATCAATCAATCAAGTTTAATTCACATTTCTTGTAGTAATAGTTGTTTTTTAGTTTCTTTTTTTTTTTAATTGAAATAATTTTAATAAATATTCATAGACTACAATAAATAATATGCATTGTTATAAAAGTTTGGGCAAAAACTCCTCGTATCCTATTATAAACAGTACTTACAACAGAGTCACCCACTGTATCACCTATTAATTCCAATACCTCAGTACTACTCTATAACTTGAGATTGTACGATCTAACAAAAAAATGGAAAATAATCATCGAATGCACGTAACAAGAGGAAAATACTGTACATTATAAGATTCGTTTTCCGAAAAGCTTTTTTCTTGTAAATCGACTGGGAAACAAATGCTTGCCGCGAGAACCAACGATACTTCAATTTCGCTTCATTGTCTGTTAGCACATTTAGAAGACGGGGAAGAAAGAAAATCAAAGCAGGACTCCTGCGTGTCCTCGCTAAACACGAGCCTCCGCAAAGTGTGCCCAACCTGGATCCTTTCTAAGCTTTCAGAGGACGACAAACGGGAAACGTGTTGAAATTTCCAAGCAAAGTTTACCGGTAATGAATTGTGGGAATATTTTTTACTATTTCAAATAAGAAGCGAACAAAGGTCACAAATTGTGAAGACGACTAATACATGAAAGCAGACGTTCATATAAGCAACGTGATAAGACGCATCGTTTCGTGTCCCATACAATACTAATGTCTTCAATATGAGCAAAAGGATCTAATATTGATACTTTGCTATGCTCAAGTTTACATAACCAACATGTCCTAGCTCTTCCTACATATTATTTACTTTTTCAAATAAATACCCGTCGCATTTAATACTTCGGTATCGAATAGTAGAATTTATAACACCATTAATTGAACACATACACTCCTTGGACAAAAGTATCCGATGGGAGTTTTTTTCGAGTTTATGCAAAATCCAGTATAATAATTATACAAAATTTTTATATCATTTTGTAACTTAGCTTTTCACGAATCTGCATGTGATTAGTTTCTTGAACGAACAAAAGGCAATTGTGATTAAAATCAATTTCGCCGATTTCTTTGGCCCTAAACATTTAGTACTGAGTTGGCTATCCATTATTCGAAATGCATGTCTTGGCATGCTCTTAATCAAATTGGAATATGTTTGATGAGGAATTAGTGTCATTCCTCTTTCAGAGCAATCGTAGCACTTTTTTAAAGGGTGTCCTTAACTTACACCCGGGGTGTAAGATAATTTGCGTACACCCGGGGTGTAAGTTAAGGACACCCCTTTTTTAAATTATCAGAGTTTTATGTAGCGAACAATGAATGGTATCCCGTACAGCGGATGGCAGAATTTTAAATGTCTTAGTATTTTTGAAATGCTTACTTCCACCTGTTTTAAGACCTAAGATTTTTCCTCGATCAGCTTCTGTTAATCCGGAACTTTCGCGATAATAAAAGTCATTGGAAATAAAACTTGGAAACAACAACACGAAAATTTTTGCTTTTTTATTTAATTATTTACATACAAAAAAGAGGCGGCAAGAAAAAGTTGAGCAACACATGTTTGTATATTTGGTTTATAATAATAAAACAATTTTATTATTTAGATATGTTTAAAATATAAATTTTCACGAGTCAAAGATCGGTGAAATTGATTTTAATCGCAATTGCCCCTTTTGTTTGATAATTCGTCGTTCAAGAAAGCTAAACACTTCAAACTTCACATGCAGATTTGTGAAAAGCTAAGCTACAAAATGATATATAATTATTATACTGGATACCTTGTCCAGGGAGTGTATATTGCCATGTACTCATTCATATTCGCCTAGTTTTCTATTTTTAAATGATTCTCTGGATGTATATGTTACGGCTCATTCTGGGAATTGGCTCATTTTAAGATGGGACAATTGCAAATAATTTTTTCGCCGCAATAACACATGTACTGCTTGCGGGTTTGTAGGCTTTCACGTTCGTTTATCTAACTACAGTTGTTGCATAACTAAATTCAACGCTTCTTCGCAATTTGACGTTTAGTAATAAGTTGCACAATTATATTGCTTACTATTATCAAAAGCACTTTCAATAGATATGTGCTATGAGATGCATTCTAACTCAATTGCTTCGCAGGTCACTAAAGTCACCTTTATATGTTTTGAATACAGCTTGCTACTACTACTACCAAGAGTTTTATACAAATACCGACTGCCAATTACATTACCATGTAAGCTTCCGATTACAGTACCTTGCGAGAACAAGTTGCATTACTAACCATTAAAAGTTATGAAGAAATCAGCAACCAGGAATCCAATACTCATGCATGTTAATGATAACTATTGTCATGTGTGTGTAAAAATTGACATAGAATATTAAGTACGATTTGAATACGTCTATACCAATCGTTTGATTCTTCGAAGACGCGAAATCAATCTTCATAGCTAGAAACCTAAATCAGCAACCAGGAATCCTATACTTATAAAATTTACAAGCACGTTAAACGTAACTGTTATCCATGCGTGCTGCAGTGGAAGAAACTATGCGCAATGAAGGAAGAAACTATAATACTATTATAATTTGCGGGTAAAAGTTTGTCAAGAGATTCACTGCAATGCAAGATCGTTCGAAAAAGAAAGTTCAGAAGTAACATTTTTGTTATAACTGTGTCAAGTGTTCAATTGTGACATTTCTGTCTTGGTTATGCAGGAAAATTTCAACCCTTAATGTTAATACCAATACTTACTATTACAGTCGTAGTGTTAGCGTTAGTAATTATTGATCGACGACGAAAATTGATTTCGCGTCTTTGAGGGATCAAGCCAGCCATGCATATTCAAATCGTACTTAATTTTCTGCCTCAATTTTTCGCACACACGTTGGCAACAGTTACCTTTAACATACGTGTAGATTATATGAGCATTGGATTCTTGGCTGTGGGTTATTAGTGATCGACGACGAAAATTGATTTTGCGGCAACAGTTACCTTTAACATACAGTACAAAAGTATCCTGTATCACTTGAACGTACATGATAAATAACCCCGAAAAAAGTTTAACACAATGCGTGATCACACCAGCTCGAGCGGATGTTCTAGTAAAATTTCTAAATATTGGATATTTTGCATCGGGCTATACTACACCCTCTATGCGATGCCAATCACTTCAAAATTTTATATTCTTTTTTTTTTGAACCACAGCCGTAATTATGCTTGGGATCTATGGGCATGCAAATAAAGCGTGCAATATAACAACTTTAAGAGCTATAATGCGCAGTTGTTTCCTTTTATATTAACAATAATTTCATAATTCGACTATATGTTTCAAAAAACATGTAGAAATGGCTTAGATAAACAAAAGAAAAAAAATCATGTACGTTCAAGTGATACAGGCGGTAGGATACTTTTGCTTGGTTGTAGGTTATTAATGATTGATGACGAAAATAAATTATATGAGTATTGAATTCTTTGGTTGCTGCTTTAGGGGTTTAGCGATGAAGATTGATTTGCGTTGCGTTTTCGAAAAATCAAGCAGATCGTTATATACAAACTCAAAACATTCAATGTTAATTTTAATATTCTATTTTCTTTTGACCAGATATCCATTATATTATCGACAAGTACGTTTTATGTCATGTGAAAAACGAGATGCTGCTTGTCGTTGACTACTGACACACACTACTTTTATTTTATTGTTAACATGTGCGTACAACAAATAGTTTTTGTATGAAGTTAGATTTTAACTTTTGTATTCATGATGAAAGTTTTATGTATTGTATTTCTGGTGCTGTTTGCACCTTAATGATGACAATATCATCTTTTGCGGAAACCTGACCGAGTGCCGTTGTATCCACCCTAAAGAGAAATACTGTACATCAGTACTATTCTATAAACACGTCCCTATTATTATTATCCTGTTTCTAATACTTGTCTGTCAAACTCAAAGGCTCCTGTTGGGAGTGTATTTATTATGGATTTTTTTTGTTTGGGAGGAGGCATGATGCCAGTTATCATGATGATTTTGTGGTTCTTGCCCACCACAACTTTCACTTGGTCTTTTTCTAGACCTGGTGCGTGTGCATTTATAATGAACCATCTGAAATGACAAAGAGTTTGGTTAATAACTATACAATTTCATATTTCATTGTATTTAATAATAATAATAATAATAATAATAATAAATATAAATACAAACCCTTCTTATTCTTCTTTATAGAGTGCATGGGGGCACCAGGAGCAGAGACTTGGCCTTCAGGGGTTCCACAGAGGCATTCTAATATTGGATTTATTAATAATAATAATCATAAACATCAAGTACAATATAACAAACACATGATAATGAGGACATACTAATACCTGATAAACCACTAGTTCCCTGAATTAAACTGTTTTGCAGCACTAAAGTGAACTTTTCTATGTCCAAATCTGAATGTCATTTGGTTCATTGTATTGTAGAATTCACTCACTAGTGCGTGTGTCCCAAAGTGAATATGTCCATAGCTGATCATTAGACAAACTGTCAGATTTAATTCATTACATTCACCATCAAATAAAGCATACTATTGCCCTTTGTCTTGTTTTTTGATTATGTTATGTATATATGAATCGAAACTAAAATAAAAAAAAGTTAACACCTGATTAGACCAAAACAATATCAATTGCAGATACCTACAAGATTGGAAGAATTTCACGATCAAGCAAATTTTCAATTTCATTGCTCATTAGTTAAATTGTACGATTGGATCGAAAAAAATGTTGCTTCAATAAAAGAGGCAAACAATATGAAAGACGGATCTACTTGTCATACGTTTATCAGATGGATTGAACACTGAAGTCTCAGGACCTCCCTTTAAAGTTACACGAGAACACGCAGTCGGAGATGCCAAAAAGTTGCTTATGATGTCTGTATGTAGTAGCCTTTGCCGAACGCTTGGAAATAACCTGGATTGCATGTCGAAATTGCTAAAGAGACAAAGACTTATAGTATTCAAATTATTGGCGATGTCTCTCTCATGGACAAAGAGAAGTTCTTGGCCGTCGAGCTGGTTTCTTGCTTGATTCCGTTTTCGTTTGATGCAATTCATTATTATACAAAGATATTTAATTTCTTCATGAGAATTCGAACTGAGTTTGTGAATCAGGAGAAGTTACGGAGAAAAATTTACTCTTCCGCTCCAGTTGACAATTCTGTGAAGGTACGAGATTGGCTACTCTTACCTGATGATTACTTTTTCTATGATCTAAAACCTCTACCAGAGGACATAGACGAAATTATTGTAATATGATAATAATTTATATACATTAATATAAATAACATTATAATTAGTCAGTGAAATTTTTTTAGCATATTACCATGCAACTAAGTTTATATTATTCAAAATTGCTTAAATAGATGTAACCTGTATTATAAAAATCACGTGAGACTGCTTAAATATTGATTAAGACTTCTATCAATTCTTTAGTTTTCTATTTATCGTCAACATTCATGACGGTTACATGACGTATAATACTGAAGTATATTTTACTTGTTCAGAAATGTTATTTTACATTTTATCCAAAATTTGTAGTAAGCACACTTATTATGTCACCACACTGAGTCTATATTAATATCAAGTAACAAATGAAGACAACTATATGTCATGTGTCATAGTCTCAATATTACTACGTAAAATATCTCTTCATATCTGTCCGGTTGAATTTATTCGAAGAAAATATGACGTACTCCTGGTTTGACCAAAATTTTGTTCTCTGTCCCAATTCTGTTACTATACCTTATCACAAACTTGCTAAGATTCATTATCTAGCATTTGACAATTCATTTCTTTGTTCACAATAAATATAGCCTCGATCATAGCTGCTTGTAGAGGTGACAACTCCTTAAACACCTCACTTGTCCTCATTACTGGCATGATAGCAAAGCCATACGATGGATTCAGTGAATTTAAATCAGTTTCTTTCAACAACACCTGTATGTTGCCCAACGCCCCATTCGACTGGCATTCTTCATTCCTTTCTTCAATTGATGCTACTACTGTTGATTCACCACTCAAGCCTGTGTTCAATTCTTCTTTTACCTCTCCAAAAACCTCACCACTCACTTCTTCGTTCACTTTTTTTTCACTCGATTCTTTATTTGACTCTCTTCTATTAGGCTCTCTCAATTCATCGTTCAATTCCTCATAGCCTTCCGGTGTAGAAGGTGTAACTGTGGACGTTATTGTTGATGGAGACAATGAGCCAGAAATTTCTGGTTGCTTTCCTTTGGTCAATATATTGGTACTCGCATCCTCTAAAATTGGGGCGCACGAGGATGAGGATGCATCATAATGTTCCAAGTCATCATGTGACTTTCCCTCATAGTCATGGGAATGCAATGGTGATGACTGACTGCAGAATAACGATTTCTTATCAAGTTTTTCTTCTTGTGAGGAGGGCGAGTGACAACCACTCAAATTCATGTAAGACTTTTCCTGCGAGTACGAAAGAGACTCTGCGAGATGCATATCAGAATCTTCGTGCAGTTTCTCTTGCGAAATTGAGGTGTTACAAGCGTCTTCTTGATGCGCGGAAGAGTTTGTAGAAGAATATGCAACAACCATCAATCCTGATATAACTGCCCCCTGTAGCTCCGACGAATATTCAGGAGACGTTGGAACACGAAGTCCAAACTCCATATATGATTTTTCTTGAAGTTGTGGCGAATACGTGGGTGACGTTAAAACATTGACCACCGGTTCCGAAGTCGGGTTTTCTCGGAAATCAGGTGAGTACGCGGGAGATGACAAAACACCATGATATCTGCCTGTTGTCTCTATCTCTTTTGATACCTCTGGCAATGGCGATGAAGCTATCCGAATACCCAGCCCAGAATTTCCACTAGAACTACTGTCACCACTATGATCCCCATCATCACTTCTAGCTTCTGGCGAAAACGGCGGACATCTACGCTCGTAGACATCAATGTCCTCTCGTCTTCTAGACCGATTTCTATTTCTTCTTTCCCTATCGCGCCTTTCATTGCTGTTATCTATTCTCCTTATACTCTTATATTTTCTGTTAGATATAAGAGGTTTTATAAAAACCCCCCGAGTTGACATGTGGGAATCGGTATCTTGGGGATCCCTTTGGATTGATGAATAAGAAGGAGATTTTTGGCCAAGCGCGGGATCGCTAGTTTCCATTGTCCATAAAGCAGAGCGGGATAAATGAGAAAGCTGATCAGGGGACAAGGACGTGTCTATATGAGACATATCATGGCCATCGTGCTGAGTGTCTTGAATGGAATCGGTCCGTCTGTTGTAATGTCTCAATCCTCGTAAATGCCCTTTTACATTCCTTTGTGCATCTCTGTGTATTTCCCCCGATCTTTTCGGATATATCATTCGACGCTTTCCATTAGATTTACTCGTTCGAACAAATAACGTTCTACCTGTCCATTGCGGTGAAGAAGATCTAAATGCGTCATTGTTTGACATACCGGTAGTCACTGAAACCCCAACAGGAGGGCTATTTAATAACTCGTTTGTAAGTGAAGTATAATTGAGTTCTAGATCTTCTTTGCTAGGCGATGAAGACGTCATGGAATGTTTGAAAGGCGATATCGATCTTCTTCTACGCATGTAACGCTCACTCGCAACATTACCTTCTTCAGGAGAGCGTCCCCTTTTGTAGCCATACCGAGATCCTTTATTATAATTTGGGTCGGGTTTGGCATAGAACCGTGTGTCTCCATACATTGAATGTCGCACGTCGACCTGGGATTCAGGTCTTGTAGAATGCTTTGTATAGTTTCGTGATTGAAATCTAGTATCAAACCGTGGATGAGTCAGACGTGCACGCGTTCTGCTATCATTTTTATGCATGGTTCTCCCTTCCAACATTTGATGATCTCGTATTTCATTACGGACTGTGTTTTCGTGTCCAAATTTAGATGTCCCACGTCCCTCTGTCCTGGGGCGCACTCGATTCTCATTGCGCATATCGTACCTTCGTTCAGTTCGTAAATGAAATGGTGAAATTTGTTTATGCTTAAGTAGCTCACTCAATCGACACTGTTTGACTTTTATTAATCGACCCCTGACATCGAATCCGTTTGAGTCTGCTAAAAAGTCTTCGAAGCTTGTATACTGGAATTTATGCCAGCCTACTGATCTTTGATATAAATCATAGTAAAGTTCTTCCAAGTCATCTGTTGTTAGCTCGGTCGATGGTGCAGCGACACAATATACCCGCGCAAATGCTACTTCTAGTGGATGAATATATTCTGACTTATGATCCGTTCTGGATTCTGAATACCTACGTTCCGATATTGCAATCCTGTCTGATGCTATTTTATATCTGAACTCGCTTCCTTTGAATGGTTGCTTGCTCCTCCGACAAATAAAACTTATATTTGATTTTAAATGTACAATGGCAAATTCAGATGGATATTCTGTGCTGAGGAGGTCCGCAACTGTAACTGTCTTTGACTTGGAACTTATCGGAGGCTGACGGTCGTAAGTCGCTACGTAGGCTTCTTCGAGCGCGGAAGGGCGATAATAAAACGTGTTCTGAACTGCAATTAATCCGGTTAGAAGACATATGTAAGAGCACAAGATGATAATAATGATAACGTTGACATTGATGATAAATAATCGATTAGTAACTGCTAATGTGTGATAATTGACGTCATCAAGGTCGACACATGAATTCAATCAAATATTATGTGATCATTTCCAAGCCGATAATAGCTATGGATTCACGCGCATCCGATATCTAAAATTCAGTTCATAAAACACTTACACAAAGTGAGTATCTCTTCTTTGAGCTTCGCCAAGCAACTTTCTTCATTTTTACTTCCATCACGTTCCAACCGCTCAATGGATAATATCTCACGACTTATCGATACATCCCTGCCTGTTTTCCATCCTGTCTCCTCGTTCTGCTCCAACTGTTCGGTCGACGCTCTTCTTCTATCTATCAAATTATCCTTGGCTACGCTCCATCCTATCTTTTCATCGTTTCTTACATGCTCAGGATTCAGTTCGCCCATCTGCCGTCTTACTATACGCATATAATCTGCGTGTTCACCGTGTTTACACTCTTCTTTAGACTTTATAGTAAGATAATAAGTTCCCATCTCTAAACCAGGTGATTTTATATGTTGCAGTAGAGTACGATACGCAGGCGTAATGTCATTCAGTGTCTCAGCCAAGGGATACACCAAGTATGATGAAATAATATCGGGAGTCAATGGCGGATATAGACTCTCATATAGTTCACGTAACAATTCAATGCTTATTCGTGATCTGTCTGGAAGCAGAGTGCGCAATCGTGTTTCCATTACTTTTATAGTTGGAGAAGTAACATCTCTTCCGAATACTTTGCTGGTAAGAACGTGAGAATGAATGTCCAGTGGTTTGACAAAGGATGGAGAAGCACGCCAACAATCCGAAGGATAGGATCTGTCATAAAGATCAGTGTAATGGGGGAAACTTCTGCATTGAAGTAGCTTACGCAATTTATGGGGAAATTTGCTGTACAATAGCTTTTTATCGTTATCAAGCCATGGAATGTCGTAATGGTACACGCTTTTAAAAATTAGTGGTAGTTGATTAAGATTTAAATAAACTACATTCAGTTTATAGAATAGCCAGAGTAAACGTTCTTCGTCTGTCCATTCGACGGTTTGCTGTTGTGCGTCAGATTTTGATCCGTTGTTATGACGAGTTGTCAGTGGAGCAGAAGATTTGTAAGAGAGCAAGGAGGCCGTTGACAAGTTATTTGCTAAGTCCACTGTAGAGTTTTTATCCTGTGCGGACATGGCTATGAGCGAGTGGAAGGGACTAGATTTATTTGATTCGAAAAAAAAGTGCAATTTTCAGTTGGTATCAAGTGACACAATCAGTAGACGTAGGTGATGTCATCTTACTATTACACTAAATATTCCTATTATCGTTATTGAAATTCTACGTTGAATAATAAACATATTTAATTGCTACAAGGTGTTTAAAAATACTAAGGGAGATGGCCGAGTGGTCGAAGGGCTAGTAATATAATCAATATTCGGAGATAAATAAAAACAAACATGTCATGATGAATTACTCAATCAACCAAAGATACCACAAATGTATGCGCATATCCTCACTGCAAATAAAGCTACTACTATGGCTTTGCAGCATAAACAAACTACGCACGTTTGCTATTGCTTCCGCAATCCGTCTCTAACCAGCATGCTCCCTCAAAAGAGACTCAAACGGGAAGCATATTAAATAATCAACTCTGCTTTTAACTGTAGGTCTATGCCTTTACTATCCCATCCATGTACTTGGAACAGGACAGTCTAGCTCTCGCGTAGAGGAATGCAAAACGCACGATCGCTTGCAAAGAAGACCATATCACTCTATGTCTGGCCTTACTACAAGCACTAAGACTAAGTTGCCTGTACAGGTTTCAGACAATGGAAATTTACCGATCGATCTACATGAAGAACTTTAAAAGATTCTCCCATTTTATTGGGTCTGATGTCACAAAAATTATGAATCTGCTGATGAACTAAAAAGATCTTATTGTAAAGTTTGTTATTACATATTCGTCTAGCATTAATTCTATTTGCTAAACGAGCCACAACTGACTGATCAATTTTACTATATGCTGATGTGGATTCCTCTGTTAAAAACCGCTTTAACGCGTCCGGGCTGTAGGTTAAAGCTGGTTTTGTACAAGATCAACAAAAACGAGGCGGTTTTTCGCGGTAGAGATGTGGCGACATTAGAACAATAGGTGACGCGCAAAAGACTACAGAA
>CAJVPJ010001172.1:0-11746 GCA_910592205.1 Paraglomus occultum | reverse complement strand
CAAAATTTAAAGGGAACAATTATTTATTTCCGTGGATTATTAAGAACAATCAAACAACGCACAACATACACAACATGAGGGTGAACGATGGAATAGAGTCGCTTATATATCTTTCTATCGCCGCTGTCGTCACCGTCGCCAATTTTTGAAACACTAACTTTTTTCCTAATTAGCCTTTTGTACTGGCGCTGATCCCGTCGCCAATTTTTGAAACATCAAAATATTTCACTTTCTGCTTTAGCAGATCCGCAAGTCAATGCAGAAATTCGCGTTTGTCTAATAATCGTCCGCAGCGTATGATAAAAACAACTTATTCAAAATCAACCACAACACAATAAATATCATTGAAATAAAATACATCTAAAACCAATCTGTCAACTTCCCAATAACACTCCTACGAAAAATGCTTAATTTCCCGAGCGAATTCTTTTTTGGCTGTATTTATTGGCTTCGTTCTCGGCCTGTTGCTCAATGTCATAATTTATAATAACCAATTCCACAACATGGGACTATTAACCAAGACCATGAAGTCCAGAAAGTTGTCAAAAATGAAACCATCGGCGAACAAATTTTATCCGCCAGATATCGAAACGTTATGAGACAATTATACGCTAAAAGGAACCGAATCGGATCCAAAATTTTCGTTTAAGAAAATGGCATTTGAAATCCATAAGTTACTTGGTGAAGAAAAGGTCGTTGCTGCTTCCACAATACGAAACTTTTACTTACGGAGAACGAAGAAAACCATCAAGGCAATTCAACTTTGGATTGACGAAGAGAAGAAGAAAATTATAGATTACTGGATTATGAAGATGACAAAAATAAATAGATAATAATAATGATAGTAATAAGAGATGACATTAATTAAAGTAAAAAAGTAATTTAAATATTGGCAAATTTATTAAGTATTTTTCTTTATTTAGATACTTCCAGAGAGTTTGGTATTGGGTATTATTGATTTTAAAAACATAAGGAGCGATTTTTTCTCCTTGAGCTTTTTTTAAGATGCTTCCAATCATGCTGTAATTCATTGGTTCTATGGTCGATTTGATGTAAAGTAGTTTCATATTTATATTTATATATGGAATAATCATTGCAAAACTCGTTTCAACTATTGAATGATTGTGCACACAATTAAGCAATTCTCGAAATTCAGAAGCTAAACAATTATTATTATTTACAAGCACTAACTTTATAACATCAACCCTCATTTTTAAACAGTAAACAGTATATCCCAGTCGGAACCACTAATCGACACAGGCTTATCATTATTGGTATAGTTTATAATATCCTTCCACCCATCATAATCAATGATCACATTACCCGGAGTCAGCTTTCCAAAATATCCATGCATCGCGACTTCGGTGCAGAGATTAACCATAAACATCTGGCATCCATGGAGTTTTCCGTATCTTTCGGGTGTGTCAAAGATTTCTTGCTGCAACGAGTGGCGTTGCTTTATCTGTCAAAAGGCAGCGTTCTTCAAGATCACTCTAATTGTGAATTACCGGAGTCAGTTGACGTTCAGGGAGATAGTAAAATTTCGCGCGGTCAGATGCTGGGGACATAATCTGAAGGTCGTTACGTGGTGGTAGATCAACCGACCCTCGGAGAGCGCTGTCTACTGATCATACCATCTCTTCGACAATGCACTAGAGTGATTATCGCCACGCAACTATCCGGGGATGGAACCCATCCGGTGATATCGAACATGTAATCGAAACACATCAAATACATCCCCCACAGACTATCCAGGCCGTTACGTGGTGATACCGAGGCGGACCATTCATACGAGAATGCAGTCTACTGGTCGAATCATCTCAACGAGGTGTTGTTAATCACCAACATCGCCACGCAACCATTCGGAGACGGAAACCTAAGTTTGTCTGGGATATGCCGGCTGTTTCCAGTCCGGAACACTGGTAGTCTGTGGACGCACTACGTAAAGTGGATAAATAATGGAGAACTTATCTTTTTAGGACCCAAGTCCGAGAAAACAGGGAAGGCTTAAAGCGGAATAGTTTCACTGAACATTTTTACAATTTATTATTTTTTCTTAATTTTTTACGTTACACTTGATCCTGCGATGTTATTGGATTAAATCGCGTGAAAACTACTCGAAACATCATTTCGAACATTCTCTTACGATGCTAGCTATCATCTCGACGACCTCAAACCGGAGGACTTTTATAAAGAGTTCGACTACTCATACAATGTAAGAAAACAAGCTGAAGAGAAATTGCAAGAGTTGCTCAGTACGATCAAAGAAGATAAATCATACAAAGACTGTCGATGGTCAATGGCATGACCAACGGGATGGGACCAGTAAAGTGTGGTTATAAATTAGATAGCTACGAAGCGATATTCTAGCAACGAAAAATTGTCATATACAAGAGAAGAATTGGTAGCCAAAGACTTACTGTTAATGAATTAATAGAGAGAGCGCGGGATATGTATTGGAGGATAGAGGGGAGTGGATAGATAGTTTCATTGAAAACTTAGAAAGATCTTTAAACCCGATTTTGAGGAAATAGAGCATTTATTATTATTTTTAACAAGAGAACAGTTCTGTAGGGGCTTCGCCCCTTTTATTCTAGAACTCAAATTTTAACAATGGCCTGTCTCTTGTAGATTACTGCAATGGTTAGATGGATTGGAGAGTTTGGTTGTTGGAATGGATGGTATCTTAATTTACGAGATCGGAATTATAAAATCAAATTCGGCATTCTGTTTCAACCTTGTATAATTATATCAAGTTTGTGTCTGCCATGCGGGATGTGCTACTCTATATACGTGTATAATATAAGTCATAATCTTAAATAATATCACAGTGATTATATCTACAGTGTTTTGCATTCCAATGTTGCGAGTATAACTAAATAATCACACAACATAATGAAAGAAGTTATTTAATAATCTATCCTTTCCTCGAACGCAGACTTATTGACGTTTTCAGATGTCTTCTTACATGCATGTTAACATCGCTAACAATAATTATGTTATTGCACGGAATGTGGAATTAACATTTCATGCGTGTGTGCTCTTTATGGGCAGATTAGAGTTGATATTAATTATTAAAATATAAATGTATACACTGCTGATTATGATTGGAAAAGAAGTGAGACATAACGCAAAATACTGTAATATATTGACATAGTGTGTAACATCTCCATTAAACCCCTCATATATACGAACTAAGCTTTAACGCTTATAAAAACGTCTAATGTACCCACGAAATAGAAGTATTATGAAAAGGTCCCGTGCCACCAAAAGACCCGTCGTTCCTGGAGTGCCCGCGAAAAAACTAATGATAGTTCGTTATTTTGAACGTGTTCAAAATGTGAGAGCAACCGCAAAACATTTTGACATCGAGCCCAAACAAGTCCGTACTGGCGGAATAACCAATCCAATTGTTTATGTAAATAAATTTTATCTCATACAATGGACTTAACATATGAATGTATTGATCATAATGGTAAATTGCATCATAACATTATGCTAAGCACTTTTTCATATCAATACTAAAAGGCAAAAAATATTGATATTATATTAGTACATCTCATGGAGGAGGGTACACAAGTTGGAGATTTATGATATATTAGTATCCGGGAATAAATCAAAAACTGCCCTCTGAAACTAGTGGATAGTCTCACAGAATTTGAAAGCAAGTTTTGTGCAGTGATAAGTATGTGCAGAATACAGAAAACGTAGTGGAAGATACACTATTTCTTATGGAAGAAAGTTCAGATAAGTCTTGGCTGTTTATGGCATGACAAACAAAGTAGTTGATGATAACATACTGAATGTAATATCTTTATATTTATTTTGTACAGCTACTTATGACTTAGTTCATTGCACTCATTCATCATTAATATTGATGATATTGGACAAACTTGATCGACTACTTATCATTTAGATGCTGAGTCGGAGAACCAAGTATCTTTCTATTCAGCCCATCGCATCATTGCGTCCGTTTCGTAATGAAACTTCAACCTATCAATGATGGTTTGCAATGACTCTCCATTCATGATGTTTTCCAATTCATAGAGAGTAAGATTAATTCTATGGTCTGTCACTCGGTTCTATAATAATTTTGATGCGGAGTAAGAACTTCGCTCAATCAATAACGTTCGAGACGCACATTACATGATAATAAATATACCTGTGGAAAATTATACGTCCTAATTTTCTCTGATCTATCGCCGCTTCCAACCTAACAGTCAAGACGATAAGTATTCTCGCTACACTTTGGTACTAGTCCCAGGCATACCAATCTTACCTGCATGCGCCTAGAGTCACGTCTCTCATTCTCGATAAGTGTGCGGTTAGCTTCGTACAATTTCGCCCTCATGATTTTAAACGCTTTAGCTTTATTCTATTTCAAAAAGATACGCCCGAAAAAAATAACAAAAGACAATTTAATATCGGACCGGTTGTGTGAATGACATTCATCAATAACTAGTCATTGAACAATGTCGTTACTAGTCAGATCTTGTTACGGGCTTGTTACAGCAGACCTTATATTGGGATCTTTCGTCTTGTATTGAGACGACTATGCCCGTGGAAACGTGCGTCAATCGGACTGCGCTATCCGTTGTGTTCACGTGTTGCCCTCCTTTACCGCTTGAACGGTAGTAGTCGATTCGAAAGTCTGATTCTTTCAAAACGAGTTCAACCTGGAGTCAATGGCGGTTGTTTGGCATATGGGAAACGGATGATTTTCAGAATAATTATAGTGAGATTGTCTGCTTATAAACGAATCGGGTTGACTTTCACCTCGGTTGGTTGGGGAAGTATGGCAACGGTAACTGTACTGGTATGAACCCGTCCTTGACCTTCTGTCACCGGTACCCGTTGAACTCGATGAACTCCAGCTTCATACTTCATATTTCCGAATACATCGTCTCCTGATATTGATGCCGTTGCTTCCTTGATAAACACGCAAAAACATTGTTAATTTCAGGAGAATCGTAAAACCTGTGATATCCATAAACTTCTCCTATAATCATGTTAGGAATTGAGTAACATTCAATCAAATACACACATAATATGGCACTTTGCTTCCCTGTCAACAATTATAGAAGATAACATACATAGCCGCCAACAGAACGTTATCATTTAGTCATCATATGTGTGTTTGGATAATACTCTGCATTCTCGGCCTGCGATTGCATTATTAAAATTTTCGTAGAGTGATATCCGATTGAATGTTACTCAACGATATTCTAAATTGGAGAAAGTTCGAGATAATTGTGTAGGTCAAGCTTAAACTATAAACAATTCAATCAATGCGAACCTTCTTTTACCTATCATACCTACCTTGATGACACCAAGAATATCACCGGAGATGTTAAGTGATTCAAATTTCCAATTTCGCACATTTGAATATCGCTCATACATTCGAAACATCTCTCCAGCAAAAAGACCAGCCTCATCGCCTCCAGTACCTAGGATAAGTTGAATAAGCACATGATAAATGGCGTAAGTTCAGAAACGAAAAAATCTACTACCCATCGTAAATAATTCGCACTTTTGATTATATTTTTATTTCTACATCTGTATCTTGAGTTGGAGAGCGCATGCCACCGTCGCATATATTTAAAGTATATAATCATACTCACACAATAGAAAATATAAACAGAGTAAAAGCGTAGATTTTGTCAAGTACCTGCCCTGATTTCTAAAATTGCACTTCCAGAATCAGCAATGTCTTTGGGAACTAATGATTGAACAAGTGTTTTTTCTATGTCCTCGACAATCTGCGAAATCCGTGTACGTTCTTCCTTTGCAAGCTCCTTCAAATCTTGATCTTCATGCGCGTCATTCATCATTAGGTCTACATCTTCTAATTCCTGGTAAAAGCAACGCATGAGGCATATTAACAAAAACAAAGAATGCATATGTATGTAATCGCGTATCATTGTAAAGCACCTTTTCTGCTTTCTTTAATTCTTCATACGGTAAAACGATATTCTCCAGTTCTGTCAATTCCTTTGATACTTTGGCATACTCGGTTAAATCTGGTGAAAGCTGAATGAACGCAAATATCGACCAAATTCTAATTAAGAGTGGTGACGACTATTTCTTAACCATATCTCGTCGGCTACAAACCTCATTCCGTTTTTCCGACAATTGTTTATACTTTTCGATCAGTTTATCCAATTTCAGACGGATAGTCGGGATATTCACTACGCCTCTCGAGTCTATACTGATCGAGTCATGTGTCTTATTGGAGAATAGAAAAATGCTACCAGAATCCGGATAGAATTTTCTTCTTACCTGTGAGATACGAACAATAATGGACGCTGGATGGATGAAAGGGCTGCTTCGTCAATGTTGAAACCAAGGAGTAACTAGTGGGTGACTGGACTAAAAAATGACGAAAAAATGTTGATGAACGGAACATTTTTTCGGATAATCAGTAGATCAATTGTCTATATTCGTGACGCAATAGTCAAAATGCATTTGCTTTTCGCGTGAATTGACTTGGAACAAGAAAATTTTAATGCTCGTAATTAACGTTCACCTCGTTGTTTAGCGGATTTATAATCAGTTTTAATATTAACGATTCTCACTTTTAACGTAAATGAGTGGTGACATTCTTATTATATGGGCATGCTACATGAGAACACTAATATAGATGTTTTGGGAAGCGCACAACTTAAACTGTCATTGGCAAATGTAACTACCTTAATAACATAAATTTGTAGATCAATTCTACAGTAATAGTAACTGTAAATATAAAATCTCAACACAGTAATTATTACTATTTTCAAAATCTGCTTACTCATTTTTCAATGAAATGACTGGGAAGACAGTATGTATTAGTTTCCGTAAATTTGGACCGCAAGTTTGACAAACACCTAACATAATAGTCAATTTTGTAGATTTTACTGAACTGTTCAATTTTATGATATTAATATGGGGCAGACTACAACAAAATCAGACAAGTGAACATTCTGTTATGTACATAAATGTGAGGCTGATTGTGATGTGGCTGTAAAATACTTGTTGATCGGAATGGGTGAACGTTTTACGCTCAATCGTAGCTGTAATGAGCAGTAGCGTCAATGATACAATAATCAGCTTTGCCTCTCACCGTAAAATGCTCATTTACGAATTCTCTTTGTCCTTCTTCTAATTTCTTATTTTTGTTATAATAATTTCTCTCTAAACTAGCTTTAGCTAGATGTTCTTTGAATTTTTTAATAAATCATTTGCTTCTTCTTCCTTGCGAACGTTATATTCCGAAAATGTTGTCACGTGTCTCATAAATCCGTTCTTGGACTCGTAATTTGAATACAAGGCGTTAATTGGTGCAACTTGCGAAATGCGTCATATTTTAACAATTTTAACGTGCTATCGTTTTCGAGACCCGCAATAAAATCACGCTAAACCGATTTGTAACTCGATTCAGCCGGCAAGAGTGTTTGAGTAATTCGGTTAACATTTGTGCTGGTAATCCATGTAGTTCAATGCTCGCAGGAGTCATCATTATGGAGAACGCAGAGTATTGTCCAAACACACAGATATATGAGGCGTTAAATCAGGCACTCAAGGACTAAAGAATGACGTTCTGTTGACAGCTATGTTAATGTATGTTATTTTCGATCATTGTTGATAGGGAAGCAACAGCTCCATATTATATGTACATCTGGTTGAATGATCTTCGCATGTAAACGACTCTCTCAAAATTAAACAACGTTTATCAAGGAACGCATCAGGCGGCGTTGTATTTAGGAATATGAAATATGAGGCTGGAGTTCATAAGTACCGGTGACCGAAGGCCAGGGACGCCGTCCAAGTAAAGGAGGGAAAAACGCGGGATAGCGCAATCCTGTCGTAATAAGATCTGACTAGTAATGATGTCGTTCAATGATCAGTTATTTGAACAATGGAGTCTGGTATTAAAATATCTTTTGTTAATCTTTTTTCCGGGAGGATATAGAATAAAGCTAATACATTTAAAACCATGAGGGCGAAATTGCGACTCAGGTATGATATGATTGTATGCCTGGGACTGTGTAGTGAGAATATTTATTGTTTTACTGTTAGGTTTGGAGAATTAGGACCTATAATTTTACACAGATATATTTATTGACTGAACAAAATTACTGCAAAACCAAGAGGCAGACCATAGAATCAATCTTATTCTTCATGATTTTGAAAACAAGAGTCATTGTAAACCATCATTGATAGGTTAAAGTTTCATTACGAAACGGACACAATATGCGATAGGCTGAATAGAGAGATTAGATGACTTAATCGCGAAGAATGCTACTGGTTCTTCGACTCAGCATCTAAATGATAAAGACAATAAAGTTTGTTAAATATTATTCGACCTTTATGTTAATGCATACATATCCTCTGAATTCGTCATTCTCGTGTCCCACACACAACATAACATTGTTGATGTAGCATTAAATCGTGTATAACAATTAACCGCAGATGACCGAATGCAGGGGGAGGAAACCAAAAAATGTAGCACCGGCATTATCGCAAGTTCCTAATATTGTGTCTATATCAAGCCGCTAATTGGTGGCATTCATTTGTTTGTCATTGCGCATTCTGTCATAACTATGCAATTGACGTATCTTCTGGTTAGTAAAGAGTGGAATATATCTTAATTTAGAAAAATTTATTCATTTCAGTAAACTCTTTGAAGGTTTTTTTTTGTTTCTCTTCTACAGCTCCTATTTCTGCATTTCCCTATACCGACAAACTAATATCAATTCAGTAACTGAACCGTCGATTGTTTCACCATTCCATGCATTGGTGATAATGCTGATGTGAAGCTGATATTAGGCGGGCGAACTAGTTTCAAAAAGGTCAAATATAACGAACAAATTTATCATAAAAGTCAAAGACTTATGCAAACTCTCGTAACTGAATACTGCTTGTATAAATTGGGATAAAGAAATGATGATGGGCAGTTTCATGTAATTGCATCCCTTAATTTGCTTGCCAAGCCTGCATGTTCTCCTTTCAGAACAGCTAGACTGATCTGTTGACATTTAGATATACACTAATGATGCTAGCATCCCAAATCGCGTTAAGGACGACTTTAGTACAACCACTAAGATCGCCATTAACGAATAGGCGCAATAATATTAATATTATAATTTAAGAATAAAAGAAAACCAAGTCAAATATGCTTGAACGCCTATTCGTACTAGTCAATAAACTCTGCGGTCTAAATCTTGTTACTATTATCATTACTATAACTATTACTGTTGTTATAGAGTTTACATGTAACTGATGCACAAGGGAGATGTGTCTACGAAAAACAGCAAATTTGCGACGTAAATAAAGTTTCTTGAGAAAAAACATTTCGAATCTGACAGATTCTAAATTAAATAAAACAACCAAATTCTGTTTATATAATTTTGACCCACTGACTGTTAACAATAACACCTGAACATGCTTTGTCGACTTGCGATTTGTGTTCCTGGGAATTTACATATTCGTGGGAATAGCTAACAACGCCAAAAGCCGTACTTGCATTTGTGTAAAGGAGTAGACCCTGTCACCAAACTAAATATACCGAAACACAGATCTCACTCGGGTGTATAAAATGTAGACGCATCACCGTTGAATCGTTATAGTCAAAATGCTTGCTGAATCGTTTTCTCAGGTATGTGACGACTGGGAGCACTATCTACAATGTAAATATGTACCAGTCAACCCAGTCGAGTCATTCAGAACATACGACGTTGCTAAGCCGAGTGTGGTTAAACTATACAAAGAACAACACGAAAATCAAACTGTAGATTTTGTTCTTAAAAGTCGAAAAAAGTTTAGCCAACTGGACAAAGCCCATATGGGAATATGGGAAGCATTAGAGATGTTGAATGAGCTCACGGACGAATCTGACAACGATACCGAGTTGTCGCAAATTGAACATTGTCTGCAGACAGCCGAGGCATTAAGAAAAGATGGATTTGATGATTGGATGGTATTGACTGGTAATGATTGTTGGAGAGCACTGGAATAGAATAAGACGGAGAACTTGACTGCATGTAGTGTAGAATATCGAACTGGGGCTAAAGTTAGTATGGGAACAGACCGGGGATGATTATTAATTACATAACCTACATCAACAAAACTCTAAATCCAAGCTTTCCTTTCTGCATATGGTTCGTAGGGCTCATTCATGATCTAGGCAAATTACTGTATTATTTTGGTGCTGAAGGACAATGGGATGTCGTTGGGGGTAAGTAAGGGCTCCTGAGTGGTTTTCACATGACAGATCGTGTAACTATCTTGTGTTAAAAGTAATAATGTAAAAACAAACAAAAGATACATTTCCAGTCGGATGTCGGTTTTCAGAGAAAATTGTTTATCCAGAGTTTTTCAAATCAAATCCCGATTATAACAATCCCGCATACAATACCCTTTGCGGAATCTATGAACCAAACTGCGGATTGGATAATGTTTTCATGTCATTCGGACATGACGAATATATGTACATGGTAGCAGAGGTATTTTCAACGTCGTTGTTTACAAAATCGTTGGTTTCATCATCATAAAGCTATATGCTGAAACAATGCTTTCATATGGTACTTTGCACATATAGAACTATTTGCCAGAAGAAGCATTATACATAATTCGCTACCATAGTTTCTATGGACAGCATCGTGAGAACGCATACACACACCTAATGAACGAGCGAGATCATGAAATGATGAAATGGGTGAAAATCTTTAATTCCTACGATTTGTATTCGAAGAGCGATGCGCCACCGAATATACCAGAATTGAAGCCTTATTATCAAGCTCTGATCCGCAAATTCTTTCCAGACGAAATTAATTGGTAGGAAAAACATTTAATCATCACACGGTCATTAATAAAACTTTAATAGAAGCACAATCCTATGTTTGATTGCTATTCTATTTATGTTACACGACCCCTCACTCCGACGTATATCTGCAATAATAGTAATAATAATAATAATAGCATCTCCTTATTATTATAAAACAGTATTGCACAATAAACTAATAACGAATGAATGTCTACAAATAATTTACCTCGTAAGCGTTACGAATTAATCGAGAAAAATTCATGCGAGTTATCAGGCATATAAACAGTCATACGAAGATATTACGAGACTGCTTTTAATCGATTTACACAAAAATGATAATTTGTTTAAACAGACTAAGTGAATGGTTGACAAAAAAGATGGATCTATTATTGGTAACTATAAAAAGAGTTAGCCCCTATTACTATCTTCTGGAAAATAAAATAGAGAATCGCATCCAGGAGACATGTATGACAGAAGGCGTTCCAATAATTTCTCTTCAAACGGTTTAACGTTCTTTTTTGTTTCTCATTAGCAACATTAAACTCGATCAGCATCAGTTTAATAGGAACTTTACCGAAAGAGAACACAAGATCTTGAACAAAAGTAGTTAGCCAATTAGTTAAGTTTTCCGATACTACCTACCCAATCATTTGACTGGTCGCTAAACAAAAGATGAAGTAGTGGAACAAATAATTACATGCATTAACGAATGCGAATCTATGATTAAAAGTGGGCATCAACTGAGCCTCCTTGTGCGCATACATACGTAATACTGAAATATTGGCAATATTTTGGCACATTGTAATAATAATAAGTCTGTTTTCAGCATTAACAGACTGACCAATAACATGTCAGATTTTGATTGGAGTTCTTCTATTTGTTCTTCTCTTTTTTTATTTTTTCTTGTTTTTTTTTTCTTGATGCTATCTGTTATTCAAAATACAC
>CAJVPJ010001171.1:0-11748 GCA_910592205.1 Paraglomus occultum | reverse complement strand
TTATATGCAGGATTTAAAAAGGCGGTTGATTTTGTCTCTGCTATCTGTGATGTAAATGGATACTGGGCGGACGGATAATAAAGATAGGAACGAATTGTTTGTCAGTAATAGGCGCGGTGCCTCCTACTCCCCAATCAATGAGTACGTATACACGTTGTTGTGTTGCTTATATCGAACTCAACTCTCACCGCCCTCACATCAACAGGTGCTCTCTCCACACTGGCTATGACAATACATTTTCCTCAGTTACCTAAAAATACAGATGAAAAGAATTGGGAGATTACGCAAGTATAATAATATATGCAAACTTATGGAATGGAAGAACTGATTAACTATAAAATAAACATTCGCTTTACTGAAAGATCACTGATCATAGTTGTGTAACATTGAGTTGTCCCCCCATATATTTAACTAACCCCTAGACAGTAGTTAAACGGACAACTCAGCATTAAACTAATGCAGGTACTGCGCAACAAAACCCTTTTGTATTAAAAAAATTTAATAATACATAAAACTTTTGGGCGCTTTTGCGTTTAGTTTTATAATATTAAGCCGTTTGTGTTCAAAAATAAAGCTCAAACAAATGTTTCATAAAATGTGAAGAATAATTGGAAAAAACCGTCTTCTTGTTTATAAGCGTCCTATCCTAATAATTGCGACAAATATTTTTCTAACAGACTACATGATTGGATAAGTTGCGCATAATTTTCCAAAAATTTAG
Organism: Paraglomus occultum; assembly: GCA_910592205.1. NCBI lineage: Eukaryota > Fungi > Glomeromycota > Glomeromycetes > Paraglomerales > Paraglomeraceae > Paraglomus > Paraglomus occultum. The sequence goes on along the minus strand of CAJVPJ010001171.1, from coordinate 11,027 downwards.
AACAATTTCATAGAATTTGTAAGCGCAGGTGGTTCAAAGTTAATGCCACATGCCTTTTATTTACGGGCCTATAGCACTAATCCTCGAATTAAACCCAAAATTTAGTTTATTTAAGTAGGTAATGGTTGAGATATCTCTGTTTAAAGTTCGTCCGTCGAAACACTGACTTGAATTTACGTAGACAATACTAGCCCTAACCCTAACTCTAACCCCTGTTCCAATTTGTGCCGCCCCCTGATTGATAGATTAAATCACATGATCTGAACGGATGGAAACCAAAAATTGCAACGTCCATTTGTTCCCATCCCTACCATACACTGTTTTATTAAAAAGTGTGAAGAAATAAAAGATTGTGTTGCGAGAAAGGGTTCTTAACGGCTTTCGGAAATATGTTTTTTGCAAAGACTAACACTGGGGTGGAAAAGAAAATGTCCTGTGGAACGGAGGAACACGAAATTTGTCAGTTATCACTGATTTGATTGGCTAATTCAAATTTGCCGTTTATCGGGCACATATTTTGTTAAAGGGCAAGATGACAGATGTTGGCAAAATTAATAAAATCTTGTAGTAGTAGATATAAAGCGTTAACAGTGTACAGTTTGATAGTTGGTTATAATGATAGGGACTGCTTGAAAGATAACCATTGATCCAGAAGGCCTTTGCGGAGCAAAGATGCAAGATATTCGGACAACCTTTTGCAAATATGATAGCGCTTTTTTTGCGCTTTCTAATAAATATGTAAATTAATTTTAAATATTAACTAGCATATTTAATTATAAGATAAAAGTCGGGTCTAAGTAAATTTGCAATTATATTATCTAAAACATCGCAATTTTTTGTCCACATATCACTTATAAGTTACGCTAATTCAGTATTAATCTCACGCAATTGTCCTGCTCTTTATGCCGATATTTCCATTTAACTTCAATGTAGGGTGATCAGTGACTTTGAGGGAGCAATTCCATTGCATTGGACAAATTTGTATGACAGCCAATAAAACTGCAAAATTGGACCACGTTCTGCTCAGCTTTAGCACTGTGTAACGAGTTTCGGATAGGCGCCTCGATATCTATTCCGCTAGCGTCATTCTTTATGACGTTCCTACGTCTACAACGTATTTTTTCAAAAAAAAACTCTAATGAAAGTAATCTTTGTTTTACTGCAACAAATGGTTCGTCGTTCGAAAGACCTTTCGAAATTACAGAGTCCGAAAACGACAGACTACGGTAGTGACAGGACTTTGTGTCGGACACACGGTAGTAGATTTTGAACGTAACCTCACGGACTCACTTGGTTAAAGCCTACGGAAAAAGAAACAGACATAGACGCTTAACAAGATACGCACGAGTGCTTGACAGAAAAGCAGAGTAGGAAAGCCAAGAAACTGAATAAAATTTCGTTTACATACCGGCCAAAACTTTGATAAGCTCCGTTGTCAACTTTAACATACTTATTGCAATTATCCATTGCTACAATATCGAATTGATCACGTACGCACGTATTAACATTGGACATTAACGAGTAGACAAATACCGTCACTGTTTTAACATATTATTATCTAAGTAGAACAGAGAATGACACAATATTAAGTTTAATATCAGTTTTATATGCATTAGCAAGAAAAATTATGTACTTGGGGCAGGAATGAGCTAGTGGTATCTTGTTTAAATAGGATAAAGTTCTCTCATCTTCGGACAGCTCAATTAATTCCATAAATATGGCAACGTGGAAAATAAGCAGAAATATTATTTCCAAACTTTTGATAACAGTGAGTTCAAAAGGTCGTGAAGAAATCTGTTGTTAATAAATTTCTTTATCGAATTGTCATAGTGAAATATAAAGTCGGGGGGTAAAAATTTAAATCGTTGAGGTTATGCAAGAATAATCGCGACTAATGGGAAGTTAACTTTATTTTGCACAGTGCTATCAGAACTTGAGCTATCGCTTGGTGACTCTTATATAGTAATTCTGACAATGCCAGGTAAAATTGGCTTGCCATACTAATTTAACGGTCGATCAAACAAAAGTTTGTGTACAAACACTTTTTTCCAATTACGTACAAAGTGAATCGTAACGGTAAGCCATGGCGAAAAAAAGGTTCGGATTATGTGAAAATGTATAATCGAGCTTCGGGACGTGATCGGATGTCACACCATAAGCGAGGAACTTTAATTTACAGCAAGATGCTCGCTAAAGCACCGGTTTAGGCTGTTATTATCTATCTACAGTACATGCAGAGAAAGAGAATAGAAGCACTGTAAAACGGAGGTTATTGGGAGGATAATATGATATATAGTCTTGGATGGGTAACTATTTTGAAATTTTTTACTTTTTACATGACTTAACCCTGACATCTCATGATATTTGCTCAAATGCATTACACAAAACTTAAATACAGTATTACTTATTTAGAAAAGCTGTTGAGAATTGATGCTCTTACTTCTTACTGTTGAGAACACCCTTAACCATCTGGTTTGAGCTTAAGGTCATGCTTAACTACCCAGTACAGCAGTAGTATCACAAAAACATGACAGCTACGTAAGTCTACTATGATAACACAATTATATTCTGACCAACACAATAATTGGACATCAGTTTATGTTATCTATAATTCCAAATAAAGTATTAATATTAAATTTATTTCTCAGAAATTATTTAAATTACAATTATAGTTTACTATTAATATTATGACAATTTTTTGTAATTCCAATGATGCCACTGTATTAGTATTGATATAATTCTCATCAGATCAAAAAAGTCAATCCTCCAAGACTCCATTACAGACACTGTCAGTCAGAATTAGGTAAACAGAGTTAGGTAAACATATGATTTCTACCAACAGTTACAGGACCTAGGGTGTAAAGATTAGTTTATTAATTTTTGTATATCAAATATCAATATTGCACCAAATAAGTGGTAGGCCCTCTTACCACAAAAAGTATACACAGATCTAACATATGTGCAGTAGAAGCCAATGAATTCTAATTATTACAAGCTTTAAAACAATAGTAATAGTCTTGTTCAATTCCATATGTCAATGAAAAAAATTTTTCTGTGTTTATGTAACTATTTTTATTTTTAACTAGAATGAGATATAATAAATTGCAAAGTAAAAGAACATTGTATGGCAGATGCAGAGGGTGCAAAATATAATGAACCTAATTTTATCGAAGCATTATTCAATAAAGGAAAAAACCAAACAATTTGTATTGTAATTGACATGCAGCACATCTGGGAATTCCTTGACTTTTCTCTACGTGAGGCGTTATCTGGACTACCTCGAAGATAACAATAGAGAATGACCTCACTATCATTTTCCTGACAATGAAATAATTCTTGACATATTCAGCTATGCGTTTGGCACCGAATACATTATCTAAGCATATCTCAAGTTGATTTCTATTCTCATTTCTTGTTCCAGGCATTGGTCATTGAAAAGCAAGCGCAATATTTGCTAAGTCTTTGTTATGTTCAGTGAAACCGCTAACGGATGTCTGAAAAAAATGTACTCAATACTGCAGTGCATTTTTTTTACAAATACTCAAGGTATGCGTAGCAATAGATATTGAATCGGTTTACGCATAACATTATAAAAACGGTTTACGGAAAAAGTTAGTCCGAGATTTGAATATGGGAAATAATGAACGCAAATGACGAAATGGAAATGCATAATTGGCAAAGCAGATTGGCATCATAATCATACATTAAAGCAATAAAAATGGTTGTTTACTATTATATTATTTACTATATGTTAACAACACAGATACAAATTCGACCAGTAGTCTTTTGTTAAATATCAAACTTTTCATCTTTCTAACAATCAATTCTCGGATATGTCAACATGCTTCTCAGTAGGCGCCTCAATATCCCTTTCGCCAGCATCACTCTTTGTCATGCCGCCGCGTTTACGACGTATTCCTTTAAAAACAACTCCAACGAAAGCAGTCTTTGTCCAACCGCATCAAATTTCTCGTCGCTCGAAAGATTTTTTGAGAATACAGGCCCCGAAAACGGAATATTTGGACTTAACTTACGGTAAAAGCGGGACCTAACTTTGTCACGGACGCACAGTAGAATTTGAACGCAACCCCATTGGACCAATTCCATCGGCGCTTATGAAAATTAGTCGGTATAAATGCTTAGCAAACACATACAAAGGTTGATAAAAAGGCAGAATAATAAATTCATTTACGTACCATATAAAAGTATATAGATTCCCATTACAATAGCGTATAGACCACCCACAGCACTGAAGAGATCACTTACTGTGAGACCGCTAATGTTAAGAAAGTTAACATATGTAAAATTTTCAATTACATTAGCGATACTCTGTTTTTTATTCGAGCAATTTAACCGTGTCGTGTATACTTACGAGTTTTCAGTTTCCGTTTCGACCGCGTGAGATTGTGGTCTTATAAATACACTTGCGTTGAGGTTGGAGTACAATACTAAAAGCAAAATGTTCGATCAGCAGTTTCTGTCGATAAATAGGTTGTTCTACCTAATATGCTGTCCAACATCGCTATAGGTCTGTGATCGCCGTTTCCCGAAAGCACGTTTCCGACATTTTGATTAAGACGATTGGATATTTTGCGTTCGTAAAGGAAGACGTATGACTAATTGCATGAGAATTGTTGTTATTAGTATATAGTGAAGTAAAGCTATATATCCAAGATGTATGTTGAAATCCGCTTACTTGGTTGTGAGCAAGATAGTACAAGTTACTAGTCACTGGCGTAAACGCGTAACTATCATATCCTTGTAAGCGTGGATTGAGGGCTGCTACTTGCAAATCAGGCAACGTATCTAAGCGTTGTTGTTTTTTTAATCGTGATTATTTTTTGTAACTTGTGTGGAAATACATTAATGCATACCTTTATCAGTAAACCATGCTTGCAGACCAGCGTTGTTGCCAGTAAACGCTGGATCCGTTATATTAACCAACAAGACAATCGAGGCTAAGATGTGTCCGTCTACATTATTTATAGGGTTATCAAACCCTAGGTCGGATAAATTGAAGAAAGACCAACATTTTGGAAGGTGTTGTCGGCTTTAACATAGTTATTTCAATTATCCGTCGCTAAAAATATCGAATTGACACACATTGTTAACATTGAACATTAACGGATAAAAAAATAACATCACTATTATCAACATACTATTATCATAATAAACCGACAGTAACGTTAGCAACAGCGAAAAAAATTGACGACTGGAGAAAAAGAAAGGTACCCAATATTAAGTTTAATATTAATTTATATGCATTAACAGGGAAAATTACATACTTGGGGCAGAAATGGGGCTCGTAGTGTCTTCTTTATAGGATAAATTCTCTCATCTTTGGACAGCTCAACAGATTTCCAGCAAAAATAGATAAATATGCATAGGTAGAGAAGAATTAAAAGTGTTATTCTCGAAATTCTGATAGTAGTGAGCTCAGAAGGTTGTGAAAAAAATCTGTTGATAAAAAATTTCTTTATCGAATTTGTCATGGTTAAATATAAAATCAGGGGGAAGGTAAAAATTAAATTGTCGAGAGCGATAAATAAATAAATAAATAAATATATATATTAGGGTTACGCTTATGTTATGCAAGGATAATCGCGACCAGTGGAAAAAGCGCTGGATTTTTATAACTTTGTCTTTGGAATATTATTGTATATTTGACACAGTGTTATCAGAACGTGATAAGCTATTGTTCGGTAATTTTTATAAACATAATAGTAAAACGTGATCTTGTTGTCTGCAATTGAAGGGTTAAAGTAGCATGCGCAAGTCACTTTGCCAAGAGTTTGTGCTACAACAACACGAATCGCTGTGACGGGGATCAGTGTGTGGTGCAGTTTTTCATTTCCGACTGGATATCATTAAAATACGTTCGCAAACTCCGAAAATTTTCCAAGCCGTCGTGTTATCAGGTCAAAAAGGCTCGGTTTACTCACACACAAGTTTTGGTTAATTTGTCTATAGAAGTTTATATTTTATGTTGTCGCGTTTTGTCGTTCGGAATAGTTGTTCATTTCTACAAAACTTAATTTCGAACAAAGATCACAAATGGCTTTGTTTTTGCGAAAATAGTTATCACAATGGTATGTTGAGCAATCGTTATGTCTTATTCTGTATTACACATTGTGTACCCTAACAACGCATTATCAAGCAAATTATTTGCCCAACTAAAACCGTTGAGTTTTTTTAAGCACAGACTATTGTTATATCTTTTGAATTGATTCATCGAACTAGGTTTGCGGAAATGACATATGTAAGTGGTATGGTTTCAAGTTCTATTTCACTCCCCTTCCGGGGTTCTTTTCACCTTTCCCTCGCGGTACTAGTTCACTATCGGTGACTAATGAGTAGTAAATTTCCAGCTTCACATGAGTTGCAAGTAACTACGGACAGGTAGATTATAAGATTTTAAAAGTTCAATTAGAAAATTATGCAAATTAATTACTCCAGTATGCTTTGTACAGTACAATTTTTTCTAGGTTACTGATTATCGGTGATCAGGTGAACAATATTAACGTTACACCTACTGCGGTAAATCAACTCATAAACATTGTTTTACTGTAGCAGCTGTTCTAATATAAACATACAACAAGTCAATATATATTTACACTCTATTAAAACTTTTGAATTCCGAAATAGAGTTGTCCAGAATGGATTCTTTATCAGTGCTGGCATAGATTGTAACAGAATATATCAAACTGTTGTCCTCCGAAAAAGGGAAGCAGATATTTCGCCGTATGCAGCTGCCGCAAATTGCTAAAGTATAGTCCGACTTACACTGTTTACAGTCAAAGAAACATTAATTTGTGAATTGTTAAGTCGGTGAATTCCTAATGTCGATAATTACTGTATTCCAGGGAAATTGTTAATCGAAGTAAATTCTCGTCCGTGCGTAACATACAAAGTTCGGTTTAACAAAGGTCGTTCGCAACAAAGTTTTTCTGACCCAAGTTCAAATTAGCAGTCGAAACAAAACTTTAATTTTATTCTAGTGGCCAAATATTGTTAATGCATAAACAAAGTTCTTACGATTATGGAGAACACACAACAGATTTGTTTTGCAATCGGCTTTGCTATATTAGAAATTGTTTCAAAAACACCACTGTATTGACAGACAAATCTAAACACTAGACGATAATCAGCTTCGATATGAGATAATCAAGCAGTAAAGATAAGGTTCTACTCATTTGTCAGAATGGAATAATCAAAAATAACTCCCATCTTAACTTACGACTCTAAGTTGAAGATTCGGTGATAAGGCTTTTAATCGTGTAACACGTGACGAGATAACAATGTTTAAACCCAGAGTCTAGAATATGCAATTTACTTTATATAATTGACTATGATAGTATTTCAATAAGTCTATGGTTTTAGCTATGAATAAAGTCTTGATAATATCGTTTAGAATGTGCTTATTATTCAAAAAACTTTACAATAAACCGACAAAAAACGTATGATGGTTTGCCATAGATTCTAGTCTCAATGTCGGGGTTATAAAATTAAGTCATAAAATTATCGACTGTTTGAAACCTTTTACATTAAAAATAATAACATACTATAAATTTTACTTTCGGTTTTGTAAGTTGAAACTCAACAAAAAATCTCATAAAATGTGAAGAAAAAATAATTGGAAAAAACTGTCTTCTGCCTTTGTAAGCGACTTACTAATGTAAGAAGTGTTGTGTGATATATTTCTAACAGATTACACCATTCAATGAATTATGAACAATCTCATAGATTTGTAGAGACCCTACTAGTAATTCGCTACTTTAATAAAAATCGGAAGCAAATTAGCACGAATGAAAGTAGCTGCAACTTGCATTGAAGAAATAATTCAATAATTTGTAGGAAAAAAACAGCCAATGCTATATTGTTATCGAATATAATTATATAAACTACAAAATAGAATTAAATTTACGAATTCAATGTCATGGTCATGTTTAATTTACGACCTTTTCCTTCGTTGTCTTGGTTTTCCTTTATAATAGAGAAAAATTGTACAATCAAGCACAGTTGACGGCGTTTAATCATAATGTTGTAATATGTAGAGTCACAACATATATCACAACATTTGACATTGGAAAATGTTTGCCCCGAGTAATTACTGAATTCCAAAATTTTGTCACATAGTTTTGTTACAATGACGTACCAATTTTCTCAGCATGTTTGATCTCAAAGACAAGAAAATACGTTGTGGCTACTGAGAGAGTGTACCAAAAACATATAATTTCGCACACTTAATTATACAGTTTTTTTGAAAAATAATTTCAAAAAAAAGTTGTGCTCTACTAATGACAATACATAGAGAAAGCGTGACAGCAATGTCCCCTTGCTTAATGTATACTTGTTACGGAGCTAACGTTAATGAACGTACAAAACAGCCAAAAGACATTTGAACTATATGCGATAATTAGGCAACATATCAATTTGTATCAACTAATGGAGATGGCAAAATGTTTGTCTGGTTGTTCAAAGTGGAGCGTTATTTTAATTTTTATCCATTAATTAAACCAAAGAAAATTTTCTAACCGCGGAAAAAGTCTTGAGAACGGCAGTCCAAGAAAGTTATCTCCTTTTGTCACGATAATTGTCCCAAACCCTGAAATATTTTTTTACGGTATATGGATAATCGCTGAAATTATGGTAAAAAATTTCAACTTTTACATTTATTCTGTTGTTATAATTACCATAAACAGTTTACAATAAACGATACTACTATTCACACAAAAAATGATCGGTCCCATATTGGATAATAAGTACAACCTTACACTTTTGCTACTCAAAAGTTGAATATCCATACGGGGCAAAGCTCCCAAAAATTTATATTCTAGCTAAGGTTTGCGTTTAGGCCGAGTTTAGAAAATAAGAGAGCAATGTTAATCAATTATAAAAAGGTGTCTATATTATATGAGAAACAAACTCTTTCAAAGCCTTTGATTTTGAACTCAAAACATCTCTAAGTTACCGACAATACAGGAAATAATATAAATTTGTATGACATTCTTTCTGCCCTATAATGATATAAAATGTAATAATAAAGTTATGAATAGTTTGTTTGTTAGTCTCAGGCAATTATGCTTGGATTGTGGCTACTGCACAGGCATATGTTTCGTGTATTGTATTAATTACGAGTGTCGCATTAAATGCCTTGGGTAATTTCCGCGCTTTAGCAGTAATGGTTCGATTAAACTTGTCTCCTTTTTTAACCGGACAATTGTTGCCCTTTGCGCAAAAACGAGCAAAATCTGGAAGACCAATAGTGCGTCCACCAATGAGATAATTGTAAGTGATCGAAAATTCGGCATCTGTAGGAATATCCTCTAACGCAGTTCCAGAAACCGTATATGTTTCGACTTTACGGGAAGCGATAGGATTTGGAGATACGGATACCGTGAGTGCTGCCATATCAACAGGGTTGCCTTTAATTGGCGGACATGGTTCGAACTTGGTTGCTTTTTTGCTAGCGTTGATGACTGAGATCAAAGCCAAGAAAAAGAAAAAGAATAGTAAATTGCGGTTCATGGTTACGAAGTTTGTTTTATGGTAATCGATGAGTTGTTATCAACTTTTCTGGTCAAGACGTATCGACGTTTCTGCCGTCTTTATAGGAAAACTGGTTTTCTAAATAATATTTCATACCATGTCAAAAAAGGAGAGCGCTAACCGGGGAAAAGATTAAGTTAACGAATTAAAATAGAAACAATATTATGAGGGCTGATGATTGGTAGATCTATGCACGATGATTGAAAGGCTAATAATAGTTCAAAGATTATCCCTAAATGGGCTTCCGTAATAAAGCCTAAATTTTGATATTCATCAGTTTACTTGTGCATAATAACCTGCTCTACTTAGTATTTTGTTGTTGTCTTTTTAATTATTTCATTATACGCAAGCCACAAAGCTTTGTTACCTTTAAATGGGGTTTTTAGTGTTTATTCATACTAACATCTAGAAAGTTTAGTGCAGTTATATTTCCGCGTAACTCCAGACTGTGTGTCTCCTCCTACACTGCAGCACAGTATGAGCCGTGGTACATAGTTAAATATAGGCAGCAGTTTGATTGGAATACAGTGTAAGAAGCAAACCCAATGTTCGATACAATTAATCCATCATATACACGACCCTTAATATGGGTTTTGTATTCGTTACTAAAATCAGGTACAAAAGGAATTTGATTATTTTTAATCTTGGCTCCGTGTTTGAGACAATTTTGTTTCTATTCACATAATGCTTTTTTTAAATAAACGAATAGTCTATTATACTCTGAAACACATTGTTCATGATTCGTTTTTGATAAATTATTCGATATTGTCATTTACCATTAACAATACATTATCGATCTCTTGGTTCCTGCGGATATTCGTGTGGCAGCGCACTCGTTATTTGCTTGAGTAAGTACAAGTATATCCCAACTTATAGGCTTCTGAATTAATTTCATCGGAAGGAAATGTCCATTTCGAATGAACACATATGTCAGATTGAAACAGTAAAGACAACCAGAAACAACATTATAAAATTATTTATTGGCATTACAATATCAACCCTACTTGCGTATAAACAACTGAGTTTGCTATTAATATATGCTATTTAACGTTGTAAGTTTTAGCATAAGGAATAATAAAATTATAAGCGCAAGTAACTTGCTTGTGATACTACCACTTGTATTACGTCTTTATATTATATCGTTCATATACACTGAATCTTACCACGCAACAACTTACTGCATTGCTTCATAACGTTTGGTTACCGTCATATGTAGTCATGTGTCACTGTCAAAAGAAGAATCGTATAACACATGTGATAAAATGATGTTTATTCTGCACAATTGCCAAAGATTGGGGAAAATAGTCAACTCCCTATTCTGCACGTGCAACTGATTTCATAATCCCATTTCAATATGAAAATATTCTCCGTAAATGCAGGCACGTGACTTTTGTGCATTAATACAAGTGAAACTCGATAAGCCGAAGGTGGGGGGAAGGAACAATTTATTCGGCTTATCGAAATTTTCGTTTTATCAA
>CAJVPJ010001170.1:0-11780 GCA_910592205.1 Paraglomus occultum | reverse complement strand
TCCACATGGAGTTCAATTTGGAAATCATTAACAGCACCAAATATAAACAAGTTACTTCAAAAGGCTAAAATTGCATATAAAAATGGGGACTTGGATGAGGCTTTGAACATTTATACACAAATATTACAAGCTGAATCCAAAAGTTATCAAGCACTGTGTAATAGGGCAATGATAAAGATAAAAGTGAAAATTTTTGGAAAAGCTCTGTTTGATATTGAGACAGCAATAGAAGTAAACAAGATTTATGATGATGCTTGGTATTTAAGTTTAATGGCACATTTAGGTTTGGGGAATAAGAAAGGTGTTGAACAAGATATTGAGCACATTAAGCATCCAAAGACGCAGTCAATGGCATTTGATGTTATTCATGAATATGTAAACAAACTTGAGAACTGGGATGTGGAATGGTTTAAAATTCTTGTGGATAGTTGTTGTTACAGAGCAATGTATACATTAGATGATATCAATCAATGGCAATTACTGTGTCACCATCAGTATGGAACAGATGATAATGATTACACCAGATGGTACAATACTGCTGCAAATTGGCATAAGGAGCATAACAATACTGGCTATACGCGTAATTATTATTATACAAACGCGTTTTTTGAAAAAGTTTATTACATGCACAAAAGTAAGGGGTTGGCAATGAATGATTACATAATTATATATTATTATGCATACTAATTACTATTATTATTAGGTCATTTGACAGCACATTTCGCATATGAAAGTCATGTTGTAATTGATGATAAGAGTGAATGTAACATGTAAATAATTTACAATAACTATTTTGTTATGCTGTATCACTACTAACATACGTTATTTCAATAGTTATTCTGATTGTTTGCGCCTTTATGGACCTAATAAAGTAAGTGTATAATCATTATTATTTATCAACGTTTGTATACGTTGTGAATATTAACTAATAAACAATTATATATTAGGTAACAATACCAATATTCAAAGTACCTCCAAATAAATACAAACTCGGCATTTTGTTGTTGAATTGGGATAATAATAAGTCAATAACAATTGTAGTAAGTATTCAAGATAATATTGGTGTTTATAGTTTTTTATTGTATAATAAATATAAACATTTGCTTTGTAGATAAAAACGTCAACCGAAGAAATACAATATAAATATAAAACGGACATTAAAGATACCAACTATGCGACTGAATACATTTTACCATGCGCGGTTAACGTTTTGTCTGAAGATAACATTATTATAGACATTGTTGCTAATGTAAGTATGGTTTATTTGTTCATTACTATGTGAAACGTATTCAATTGTTTCTAACACTAACATTATTTTAGTCAGGCGTACGTCTTTATTGGGTTTGTTTATATTTGGAGGAAAAGTTAGACGAAATGGAACGTAACTTGAAAGTTGAAACTTTTCCGACTGGTGTAAAAATGATTGATGACAAACAATATTGTCATCCTGATAGAAGATATGCAATATATTATTAACGCGAAAGCGAGCGTTTTTTATTAAATTATATATCACGCGTACGCATCATGATTATGGAATCGTGGAACACTGTTCGAGTCATTATGAAGAACAACTTTAAGTCGATAATTTTAAAAAGACGTATTTGGAGCGCTTGCCTGTTTTCTTCTTTGATGCACAGCGTTTATAATACTGTAATAGAGGTTAAACATAATTTAGCATTTGCCTTCAGTTACTTCGTTAACTTTACAGATATCTCTGTGTAGAATCGAAATTGACTTTTGTTCGAGTGGATAGAAACGTCTATGTTTTGCATAGACAACAAGAATAGGGAAGACTGCACGCATCAAATCCAAATCAAATACATAATTGTCATTACACACGTTTATGTTGTAATAAAGACGCATCGTATAAGAACGCATTTTTTGATTTTTCTATTGACATATCATTAATCCTTCTTTTGTTGAAGGTCAATCCGTTAATTTCAGCATTTTGTAAACAGGTGTTGTAAAGCGTCGTATTCTACTTGCTCGGAAAATTTGACTTGGGAAAGAAAATCATGTATAGCGAAGGAACGTCCCCACCAATGAACGCTTCAAATAAGGGACAATATCTCTTCGAGTAATTATATTTAATTTTGTTAAATCGCCAAGGCTTTTTACAGAGGTATAATTACAGTGACTTGAATAACGCAAAAGAGATGTTGTTGCGTTTGTTTGTTTTATGGCAGTTAGCTCTAAGGATGATCAAGACGAACAAGACCAACGAAGGTCGGTTAGTATATCGAGTTGATCGGATGTTGTTCAAATACTATCTGTATCAATCGTTCTACTATCAATGAATTCTGTAGCATCATCGAAAATTCGTTTAACGCAATTCGGTAAACGAAAATTGCATTCAAACCGAGTAGAACCATTTCCTTAAGTCGACAAGAATAATAATTATATCTTTTCCGGTATCTTTCCATCAATTTTTGCTGCGTTCTCTTTGATTGGCGGTAACTCTATACTTATTATTCCAATTACGTGTATCTACGAAAGAATTTAAACTTGTAAACATCCCTAGAAATTTTTATCGTCCTTTGTGCTATTATTTGCGACATGTAGTAGTCTCTTTTTGAAAGGTTTCAACATTCTTTTGTACATGTCCTAGACGTTATTAGTCAATATGCATTACATTCCCAACGTTAATAAAGTGTTCCCGTTGCCCTTCGTTTTCGTTTTACCAAAGGTTTACGAGTCAATCAATGACTTGTGAAAAAAAGAATAGTTAGAAGAAAGATCGCGAAAAATTGTCGCCAAAGTAGACAATCCGATATATTATTTACGATCTGTTGGTCAAACTCGTATGCCAGAGATCGAGTCACCCACAAAGCTGGGAATTTATAACAGAGTGACAAATCTCAATTGTTTTCTCTATTTGAAGTTGAAAGCAATCTTTTATTATCTATGAATTAACTTCGTTGTTGTAAACGGGACAGGTAACCAGGTTTTCTTAATTAAATAATTACTTCCATGAGATTAAAACTAGGCGTTAGTTGTGGATAAAAATTTCTCTTGATAGTAATATCCATTAGATAAAAAGTTCGGGACGTCAAAAGTTCGTTATGGTCAAATTTCAGGTTTACTGTTTGTGTTCAAATCGCAATGTAATATTTACGCGGTTACCCACTGGATTGTAGTCTTTGTTCGTTTTTGGTATGCCATGAGCAACAATTCGTACTTATCGCGTGCGTCATTCTACTAAATTATACTCTTTTTTATCGCCTTAATATTTACACATCATTCTTTCCTTTCCTGTTATACAGTATTATTTTTTTCGGACTTTACAGGTCGCTTCGTTTTCAATATTGATAAACAATGAAGTAGAATTCCAATATAAACCTTCTCGATACGATGAATTGATACGCGAAAATATAGAGCAAGTTAACCGTTTTCATTTCCTCTTTGGAGCAAAGAAAAAATATTATTATACAGAACAGATATGAACAGTACATAATTATTTAACGTATAACTAGTATTATGTCAATCATACATTCAAATCATACGATACAATACATACGTCGTAACCTTGCAAATGAAGCATACCACCATTCATTTCGATATCATTTGCCAATAATTTATAGTTTAACATCTTGACTATGACTAGTTTTGAAAAATTAAACCGCAACAGTAATAACGCATAGTCGTTGCATAGGTTTCGCACATTGTCGTGAGATGTTTGGTCAACTATTATCCATAAAAATGCACAAAACATGCTAACGTAACTTCATTATATACAAAGTATTGTTACAGGAAAAAGAGGCAGCATTTCTTATCTATTAAGAGTAAATATTCGGATTGTACACTAGTTACCAACGTCACGTTTGGACGCTTTTTTAATAAAAAGACGTGTTTGAAAACATTTATCAGTCATTTAAAAATATGTTTATTTATAATAAATAATCATACTATAAATATACATATACATATACAGTACATAGGTAACTTAGAGGGAATAAACACACTAATATTTCCAAAGCACAAAATCACCATCACTGGGCACTCCGGCGCCCCAAGTTCCAAATATCGCGTTTCCACTCTTCCATCCGTTATATTTCACCGTATTACCCTCATATCTCTTGGTTAAGCTGACCGAATTGTCAACTGCGACTTGTCCATCAATGGTAAACTCAACTTCATCTGTACCAGAGCCATGGAGAAATTCGACGCCGCTTGGATCTTTCCTTGCGGTCATGTAGATTAGCATAATGACATCTTTGTTATCTACATCAAAGTAATATCCTTGCCAAGGTCCCTCATCAGATTGTCTTTTAATAACAGACTTCTGCTTAATCAAGAAATTACCCATATTTGGCTTGCCCTCAGTACCCCATGTCCCCGAGAACAGAACGCCGCTATAAATGCCTTGGTAGCGCCAGGCCGTATTGGCATCGACATTGATGTGCTGCTTGGTAAAGGCAATAGCTTTCGATATATTATCATAAGTACCCTGAATGGAATAAGGCCCAATATCATCGCTTCCCTCGCCGACGACGTTAAGCGGTCCGTCAGGGCTCGTACTCTCAAAGAACAATTTTACACCCGACAAGTTTGACTGGTTTACTCTATCGGTGTAGTAAATATCATAGTCGCCATACCACCAAGATGTCACCAGACTCTCTGTTGAAATAGTGGCAGATCTGTTGAAATGTTTGGCTACATATAAAAAAGCAACTCCATTTAATCAGTTTCAAGTCCTATTAAGCAAACCTTACCAAGTCGTCCTTCAATAACACTTACCGGCTGCCAATGGGTATTCACAACTCTCCACCTCATCGAATTCGTTCAAAAAACTGTCAAATGGCATAAAGAAAGAACCATCATTAGCGAGAGAATACTTCAATTCTGGTATCGTCTTGTCCTTCTTATAAGGTGCCCATTCATTGCTAGTGTCTGACCACGGACCTACAAAGCGAAATTGACGTTACAAAGTCATTAGAACAATTCACAGAAAGTGCCGCAGCGAGCAATTATGCTTACCATTCCATTCAGTCTCGGCCCATGGATTACGGATCTCGATCAATTGATTACCATGAAAATTAACAGCGCGAAGAAAACTATACACATGACCAGGGACCAAGCCCATAATATCTTCACCATGACCATTTGGCCTTACAGGATGATGTTCATCGCGACCGCAGGCAAATATAGTATCACGGGGATTCTTGGTGGCAAGCAATGCATTCCAAAGTTCGTTTTTCTTTGCGGAATCTTTTTTCACTTGGGCGAGCTGGTAATCCTTATATTTTATGCCTCCAAGACTCACAAGTGCTAAAAAGACAAGTCATGAGATGATTATTTTTGTTACGTTTAATTTGCATTTCGAGAAGAAAGTTGTTATGAATACCTCTTTGCGAATTGGGTGCACCGTCAATACTCTCGTAGTCACCGTTGATTTTGGCAAACGCCTCTGCGAAAAAATTTTATTGAAATTAGACTATTTGAATTGGCTTAGTAAAAAAGTGATGGAAGAAGATGCAAACTCACTTTCAAGAAGCGGGGCCCAGGTTTCATTTTGCTCGGCCTTGCTACAAGAATATAATCGATCGCTGAGAATTATGTACCAAATGCAATTTTAATTATATGCGGCAAGTTTTAATTCGAGTTACCTAAACACCAAGTTCGAATTGCTATAGAAAAACATGTAATCATCAACTATGGTGGCAGCCCAACCACTTTTGTAGAATACAAAACCATAGATCTATGTAAAAATTTGATTTATTAGTAAATAATAATAATACCCACATTATTAACCAAGATGGGAAATTTCCAATCCTATACCTTGGCTTGTTCATTAACTTCGACAGCAATGGATTGAACAAGACCGGGCACATCAGCGGCGGCAGCAAGAACCGCGAGGAACCAGCAATCGCCAACCCCACCTTTTTTTGATAATAATGTCGTTGAGAATAAGTTATGCGCAACATGGAAAAACACGTGTATGGCTCAACCGACCTTGCGCGACATCACCCGGCGCAGTTCCGTTGACGTAGAATTTCGATTGCGGGTCAATGACACTAAGACGTTGGATTTTATTATAACGGTACGGACTATTTGGATCTTGCGTGGGGCTCCTGTTATTTTGGTAAAGCGTAGCCAAGGGATACTTGCTAATATCCCATTCCTCGTCTGTAAACAAGCCTCCCTTTAGCGCAGAAACTTTCTAATAAAATTCCGCATACATGTTATTCATTACTGGGTTGTTTGAGAAGTTGAAATAAAAGTGAAACTGATAAAAGAAAAGAGAGAAAAGTAAACGTACGGTTTGAACCAACTGTTTAAGTTTCGTGACGACTCCGTCACGCGTGGCTCCAAAAACGACGGTCTCTGTGTCTTGTCGCTTTTTCCATTTAGCTTTGAGGACTTCATATGCTGGAGCCATTTTTTCTGATAAATGCTGTCACAAGCTTGTTAAGAGATTGTAAACCAAAAGGAGAAGGGCTTGGAGTTGATCCTGGAGCGAAAACTGTCTCTTTTGTAAACAAGAAGGCAGTGTGCTGAATTTGATATTACACCACGTTTCAACAACTGGTGTTTTGAAGCAATTGAACTGTTATATCTCTTTCTGCATTTGGTGGAGGCAGTTGGAAACACGAGTTTCCTTGGATATCCATGCCGTGTCTTTCGTGGTTGAAACCCAACAACGGTTACCATTCTTTTTGGAATGTGTTATTTTTGAGGTCACCAAAATAGGTTAATAACAAGCATTAACAAGTTTTTCATTGCCACTCAGCGCGCCAATTCATTCATTGATGAATATTACACAAGTGTAGTAAAGTGCGCAGACATTCTACAAATCAGATCGACAAGGAGATAATCGTCATCTGAGAAATGTAACAGAAAAGCTGCTAACCCATATAAAGTGATTAACAAATAAAAAATCTTGTTTGTTTCCCTAGAAATTTGGTATCGTCAGAAACCTCGAAAATCTGATTGGTGTATTCAATAATCGTACCATAGTTACATCTAGTACGACTAACGCGAAATTAGAAACCCATGGCTTAATATTAAAGGCTTGCGATATTTCTTGTCAGTGAACATAACAAAATTCAGTTAATAGAATGCGAGAACAAAAAAAAGCCAAAGGTGGCAGCATGCATCAGCTAGTGCTGCAGCAAGGAGGATAACAAAAACGACAGAAGGTTTCTAGAGATTTATTTTTTATGTGAAAGGCGTCCATATTGTCGTTAAACTTAGGCAAGCAGTGAAAGACCGAAACTTCCTATAACGGTTGCTGGTATTTGAGAAAAACTTTATGGTCAAAGTATCCTTGCATCCAGCGTATGAACAAGTTTTTTAATCTACGAGAGTTGGCTGAGCCGATAGTCGTTGTTTTTTATGTATCAGAAAGCTGAAGGTTTGTGTTAGTAGGTTTTTATAGTGACTTGCAATGTTTTGTCCTATTTACCGATTAATGGGACCTGAATTCATAAATAAAAATTGTGGCTTTGTGAGCTAAATTTTTAAAGATTACAATGCAATGCCTTGAAGAAACTAACAATGAACTCGAATTATTTTTATACGTATTCACATTACATTGAATTGCATCATTAATCCTTCTAGTATTTTGAAAGTAATACTAATTAATATTAACCCAAACATAAGAACGTCATTATTCCTAACAAGTTTCAAATTTAGTTAGCAGTCTATTCATATACGTGTATGAATATGATGATTCTGTGTATCATGCAATCAAACTACAATTAGCAATCCGAATGAATGGCAACTTTTTCTGAGTGGACTCACAATTATCAGTTATCCGATCTATCACGTCCGTCATTCTCATACTTGTTTTGTCAAAATTTTCTGTTGTTTTTTTCAAGCCTCTTTGCTTTCAATAGTTTAGCTAAATTATAAATCTATATTTTCATCGATGCAAAAATAATTAAACGGCAGGTTAATAGTTTTTATTTTTTCTTTTTCGGAGCGAGGGGTATTATTAAGCACATTTGTTTCTGTATCTTTTGCGTTTATATTTACTCACGATAATCACACATTTGGGATGAATAATCGTTACATCTAATCTTCCTTACTGTAACCTACTCGGATATATCTCAGCTTGAATTTTTCTATTACAACTCAATATAAAAATATCACAGAGTTCGAGTTTCAATACCCTATTAAATTATATAATAATCTTATTCCTTGGTAAATTTACAATATGTCAATCGTGTTATATACTGACATGATGCTTACTTCAACCTATTGCAAGTAACGAACACTGTCATGCACATTTAATATAGTGCTTCATTTTTTTTCAAAAGATGTCTTACAAGAGAGCATTTTCTGCTCAACTTTTATAAAATTTGTTCATACAGTTACTTATTGATCTGTCGTCAATTCCTCTTTTTTATAACGCTGATGTTATCTAATCTTAAATTCTTTTTGTTATCCTATGGCTAGCTCTGCAATTTTAATCAGAGAAAAAAAAGCATTATTCAAGACAAAACCGACAAGATTAAAAAAAATACTTGGTTAATGAGTTTGATATAATTCGTCGTTTAGGCGAGTCAATGGAAAGTCAAATTTTATAAACGGAGTATGATGTACAGCTTTTGCGTAATTGCAGATTTTTCGTGAGATTTTTAAATCTACTATACAGTACTAAAAGTTTAGAAACCAAGACATTACAAAGACAACTATTTAAAAGCTATTTATAGTTCGGAGAAATTAATTTGCTAAAGAAAAGAAAATTTTTACTAAACAAAGTAGTATAACACAACTGATAATATTATTGTCAAACTTTTATGGAAAGCTGACTGAAAATTATAATAAAAAATCCTTTTCTATTAAGGAAACCTCCATAAATACTCGGTCCGAAGGTTTGCATTTATTATTATGGAATGTTCACTGTGATATCTTATAAACTAGTTAATACATGCACCATTGTCGACGTCTACAACAATGTCTTATCAATATGATTAGCATTAACATGCGTCTATGGATTCGAAGTATGTTAATTAGTTAGTTTTATTATAACGCGTTCCTTAATTAATAATTCTGGGGGAAAAGCATCACAACTGAGGCAACGCTTTTTATCTGTCGAGAGAGAATTTGCAGGATTGTCATTAATATGCAATCAGTCACTCAAACGATGATTTATTTATAATAAATAATACATATGTCATATAATAGACGGAATGACTACATTAAGATAAACCCATTTTATCGCCAATTCTAATTCAAAAATATTACAAACGTATCATCACAGGGCAATTTTAGTGCCCCAAGTTCCATATATCGCGCCTTCTTTCTTGCGTCCGTTATAACGCCGCTTCCCGTTTGCCGTAATTCTGGGTAAAGCCGATCGACTCATCCGAGACATGTCCATCAATGGTAAACGCACCATGTACATCTACGCCAGAGCCAGTGACAGTTTGATCCTTGCCGCTTATAATCATGTAGACTTGCATCAGCTTTGCATTGTTGTTTGCATCGAAGTAACATCCACCCCACATCCCCTTCGATTCCTCATCCAACCTATTATCCGGGCTCTTCTTCAATTGATTTTCGAAACAGAAGTCCGCCTGATAAAGAAATAACCAGCACTAAACTTGTCATCGGTGCCCATTTCCCAGAGAATAGACAGATATCATTATCATATCTGCATTGATAGTACCGGGTATTGCTTTTGTACTGCTTGGTTAAAAAAATTTGTTTTCGATGCGCATCATAGCTGCCGTTGACAATAGTATAAGCGCCCTTCTCATCCTTCCCTCGCCTGTGACGTTCCCGTCAGGACTCTCGAAGATCAATTTTACATCCGACAAGTCTGACATGTTTCCTTTATCCGTGTGATAAATCTAATAGCTGTCATGCCACCAAGATGCTATAAGATTGTCTGTCGAAATGCTGGTAAGACTTGAAAGAAATAAAAGAGTAATTCAGTTAATATATCTCATCTCTGTAAGTAATGCAACCAGGTCGTTTTAAATAACACCAACTGCCAATGGATACTCACAACTCTCTATAAAATCGTATTCGTTCAAAAAGTCGTCAAATGGCATAAAGAAAGAACCATCGTCAACGAGTGAATAATTATAATATTCCGAGTCTGTTATCGGTATCTTATCATATTAGCTTTAGTATAAGACACCCAATAGTCGCTAGTATCTGACCATCGATCTACAAGATCAAATAACCGTACACGAGTCATAAAACAGTCCACAAAAAAAGTACCGTAATGAGCGGTTTTGCTTACCCCTCCATTCAGTCATTGCCCATGGATTACGAATCTCGATCAATTGATTACCCTGAAGCTCGAAAGCGCGAAGAAAACTGTACATATGATCGCCCAGAATGTCTTCGCCATAACCGTCTCATAACTGGAACATGATGTTGACTCCCGCAACTGCAGGCACATATGGTACGCGACTTTTTGATGGTGGTCATAACATTCTTCCAAAGGTCGTCCTTTTCTTTCCCACTTGGGCAAGTTGCGACTCTTATAGTATATGTCTCCAAAACCCACAGGCGCGCTAAAAGGCAAGTTACGGAGTCATTATTTAAATTTACATTTCGAGAAAGAAATGTCATAAATACAGTATCTTGTACTGCATATCCACCTTCGTATCCGCCGTTGATCTTGGCAAATGCCTCTGCGAAGAAATTAGACTATACCGAATTGGCTTAACCAATGACGTGACGGGAGCAGGAGAATACAAACTCACTTTCAAAAAGCGGGGCCCAGATCCCATTTCCCGGATTGGCCTTGCTGCAAAGAATACCGCTCTTAAATAAAGGGTTATTTACTTAAATTAGATGGATATTAACCGTTTTATAAACCTATAGTAATAGTTGTTTTATAATAATGACAACGCGAACGATCAATAATAATAAAGTGTAATCGCATTGTCAATCATACTGTAGTCTTAATCATGTGACACCCTTTTTTTCGCCATTACTGACTCGTTAGAATATGGCAGACAAGTCCTCTTGTCTATTGTAATCTATTCTACTTTTCGGGAGTTTCCCGTTTTTTCGTACATAAACCATCTATAAAATGCAACCGATGAGTAACTTTTCCGGATTAACCAAAATAAGACAATACATCAAATAGCTAAAGTTATAAGAGTATTGCCTATTATGTGTAGTATGTAGTTTGAAAGTTTAAAATTATTGTTTATAATGCGGTAATATTATAGAATTGGACATGGGTGTTTATACAAGTTAGGGATATACAAAATGTATATTTCGTCGTTAAAATCATATCTGCGAGATATGCAGGAGAAACAAAATTACTATTACTATCTGATACTTCGGTTGTTTGTGAATATTTGAGTAAGCGCAAGGCATACTCTGCTATTCGAATTTGATTCACACACATCGCAAACAGCATCTTTTGTTGAGATGCGTGGATTAGTAGTAAAATTTATTTCAGGGAAAAATATTTCTAATGGATGTAACGATGTTATTATCTCTGGTTACCCATTTTATAGCTACTCTTTATATACCGGGTTTTTATATAACGGCCAACGGATTTTTACGTATGAAATTTCCTTTATATACCGGTCACATTAATTAAGTTGTCCATAACGGCTCCGGTCGAAATTTTGTTGGACATACTATTACTATTATTGGGGGGTAGTAATAAAACATAGGGGAAGTCACATGTGAAAGTCCGTATATGAGGGGTTTTTTTCGCCGATCATTGCCCGACAATGTGAAAGACGCTTCAAACCTTAAGACGTGGATTATAGCCTTAAGACTTAGACGGTAGATACTCTCATGCTTGCTTTACCAGAAAATAAGGAATTTTTTTTCTTTGCTATAAGCAATTGGAT
>CAJVPJ010001169.1:0-11785 GCA_910592205.1 Paraglomus occultum | reverse complement strand
GTTCTTCTGCTAATACTTGAAACAAATTCTTTTCTTCACATCTATCTTTGCCCAAAAGTACTTGTCTCACTTGGTCGGCCTGTCAAGTACAATACACCCGGAGTAAAGCATTGCCGTAAAGTTTTCATTATGTACCTCTGCTTATACCGTGACGAGAGTTGAATTATTGGTAACATATTTTTGACGAATCTTATCAATAAACTACTTCAACGAATTCAAAAATCAGTTTGTGGATTTTTCGCTCAAGTATAAAGAACCCCAGATTGATGTACTATTGTTAATCGTTGCCCAGGTACAAAAGCCAAACTCAAATCTCTGAATATAAACAGTTTGCGTTGTCTCTCGATTATTTAATATTGGCCTAAGAAGGGTTCAAACTTTCCTACTCTTTTAATATTCAAAATCTCTAGACAAGCCAGTTCTCTCGATAAGTCGGTTCTCTTTGACAAAGGTGATTCATCATGCATTGTCGACTATCGAGTTTGCGTATTGCATCTGTTTTTTCCCTGTTTTGCTACAGAACTGGTTGATATATTTACATAGATTAGACGTAATTATACCTTACTGATGAAGTACTATAATGTCAATAAGAGAAAATAAAACTTTATTTGCAAATTTATCTAATATGGTAAATACATAATAATTCTTGCTTAATTTTAATCCAAATTTTGTAATTTTATGTAATAACATTATGCGTCAAGTGCAAGTTTCGAGTTACTATGGTGCGCCGACTAAAGTACTCTGGTCTGGTGTATTTTATATCAAGTGGGTATTTTACTCGATAAGCTACTTGGTTACACTCGTGATAAACCCAATACCAAAGGTAAATAATATAACACACCTTGCGTCTCTTTCTCGCTATAACATCATGTTTATTTTACGGTAACTGCACCTTAGTACACATTTTTCGTGCAGCTATTAATTATAGGAAACCCAAGAAAATTGTTAAATTTGAATTATTGAATGCATTTGTATAGTAGCAAGATATAATGAAGAACATTCCAGTATACGTCCGCTTTATCTGTCGGGGTATCGTTTTTTTCCCAGTTGCAATGCCAACAATCGTAGATGAATCATACAAATCGACATTGGATGTGTATGATGCACTTCTTAGCACGCTCTTCCCAGTTATCCTTGTTCTTCTGTGCAAAGCTTCAAGAAATTCCGGGTCCGAAGACTCGACGGGAACTGAATTCCTCAAGAATAGGCTGTTGCCATTACTGGACGACTTATTGTATAATTCCGTAACTTGGATGATTCCATTGGCAGTTACTTTCGCCTATGATGGTTTGCCGGCCGTGAAGAGCTTTTCAATTGTGAACATGTGTTTACATGTTCTGTGTGTAATAATCGCATTAAGTAAGCCTAAAACATTGGGCAAACTGTTCCTTGATAATGAAGACAGCAAAAGAGTTATCGGTATTGCTTTTTTCTTAACGATATTTCCAAGTATTGCTATTCCCACATTCTGGATTGGATATATTATTAATATGCAAGTCTTTGATCCAATCAGTGTAATATTTTTCACATTATTTATAATACTATTGGTTCCCATGGTTTTTTTGATCATAGCTTTTTTATGTATTCGACCAGAATTACGACTCGAGTTATGTATGATGCGTTATCCTTGTTTAAGTTGTTGTTGCTACTATTATCAGTGCTGCTGCTGTTGTTGCTGTTGTTTAACTCCAATTAGGGGCATTGTGTTTGCAGTATTTGAAGTTATTGTTGCAATCTTATTTTATGCTCCAAATTTTTTACAAATATTATTTATTGTTTTGAGATGGCCAATTAATTTTTACTTTGTCAAATCATGTGTGTTTCTACTTGTTTTGTCTTTGACACGAAGCACAACATACTTTAATGATGAGGTGCCTCCTAAGTTTTTGGCCACTGCAACATCATTGACACAGGTTTTTATAAAAAATCTAGTACAAAAGAGAAAAGAAATATTCGAAATGTTTGAAAATCCCGACAAACAAGAAGAGTTATTTAACATGCGCAATGTAGCAACTGTATAATGTTTTTAGTCAAATTTTAGCTAGCAATAAAATCAACTGTGATTACTTTTGATGACACGCGCAATTATCGTACGCGAATATATATTTATTATGTACGGCTGTAAAACTTCAAAAATTTCATACAGCCCACTATTGCATTCAGTTTTAGTTTGTGGTTTGCTATTTTTACGGGTCCCGTACGGCCTCTGGTCTGTCCTTGTACCGATTCTTACCACACCGCATGCATGGCCCGCGAATAACAACCGTACGAGACACATTAAAAGTGATTACAAAAATTAAACCATATTTTATTATTAGGTTCAATTGAACAAGATTCGTCAAAGCGTTAGTCACAGTTATCATATATCGAATAATTCACGCGTATTTTTAAGTGAATCTGCGTCATTGATCGATCATATAGAAGAAACGTAAATACACGTGAGCTGGTAAACGCTATCGCAGGCACTAACCAAAAAAAGTATCAACTTATCAGTAGAGAAAGGCGCCAATTCTCAATTGTCATGTCATTGATCTTTTCATATATACTGCAGTACTGGCACGGCCTCTAACATATTAATATCGTACCTAACAAGTTTAGTTGTGTCCATGAATCATGCTCGAATATTAATATAGAACAGGCTAATCTGTAAGCTATAGATATTTCAGCACGTGACTCCATGGTCATTTATGTAATCGATTGGCCGATCATAAATGCCGTCCTCAACTAATACCCAATGCTAATACTGCATAGTAAATGTAATAGATATTGTATTAACAGATCGCCGCTGATCGCATCTTACTTTAATCTAACGCTACCTGCAAACATCACGGTACACAGCTTCCCAAATTAGTCAATTACATTGCAATTGAAATAGTCTGTAAACGCCTATTCACTCCCACAATCCAAATGCCATCTAGCCCAAGATCACACCACCCTGGTTATGTCCAGCTCCAACAAAGAGACTCTACTGATGACGACATTGCACTCTCCCCTTCTTTCTTCCGTTCCTTACCGAAATATCAACGTGACTACTTCCGGGAAACAAGTTTAAGATCCTTCCGTCCAAATAGTTTACCTGCATGGATCATGGAAGGAAGCGACAACGAAGATCAAAATGAGCAGGGTAGTAAATGGGAGAAGTTTTCGAGGAAAATCACAAACTTTAGAGGGAAAAATAAAGATAAGAAAAAGGAGAAAGAGCTGTTCCATTCGGTCTTTCAACCCGTTAGTATTGATCCGAATTGGCAGGTATGTTGAAAAAGGACATGAAGGCGACAAGAGAGCAAAAGAGAATGGTTAAGCGAAGGAGAAACGTAGAGAAGAAGAGGTGAATGGTTTGGATTGAGATCCTTCTGTTGAATGTATTATTAATGGGAAATAAATGATTGTCGCTGCCAACGTTCTCCTAACCACCATTATGCATTAGGCAAAATCCCATTAACACATTGTTATTTTAACGGCTTTGGCTAAACTTCAGCTTTAGTCATCAAGTTTCCGCACTTTCATGCGTACACTAATTCTTCTATGCTTCCGGTTGCATTCTGTTCACAAGCTTCCAATGAATACCTTGAGTTCAGCACATGGCCCCCCAATTTCAAGAGACGAATTTAAATCTATAGTTGAATCGGTCAGATCTGCCATCAGAGACGGTATATATCCGAAACGTATCAGCTCTGGTTCGAGTGGAAGTTACTTTTGTAAAAATGTGGACGGAAAAATTGTCGGTGTCTTTAAACCCAAAAACGAGGAACCGTACGGACGATTAAATCCCAAATGGACAAAGTGGATACACAGAAATTTGTTTCCATGTTTCTTTGGACGGAGCTGGTGAGAATGACCTTTTCAATTAAATGATGGGAGCGTTTTCACGGAGCGAGTAAGCGACAGGCTATATTTAATCGGTTATGTGAGAGTGGTGTTACAAATGTAGAGTTTTGCTGTAGAGAATGAGATAGGAATGTTGGCTAATGATACGTTTATAGTATGATTTGTCTGTCGTTCATATTTCCCACAGTCATATTTCCGTCACTCACATATATTTTGTTTTACAGTTTAATTCCTAATTTGGGCTATATGTCCGAATCAGCAGCGTCTCTTCTCGATCGTCGCCTGAATCTTAATATAGTTCCGCTTACAGAAGTAACACATCTTTCATCACCTACCTTTCACTATGATTATCTCGACCGGCGAGCTGCAAGAATGAAAGGAAATCCCTTCCCCTTGCCTGAAAAAATTGGCTCTTTTCAAATATTTCTTAACGGATATAAAGATGCCGAAGTTTTTCTGCGCGATTATCCATGGCCAAATTCTACTAATCAAGATATTATTACTGCATCGGCTGAAGCGAACGAGGCAATGGGAAAGGGAAAAAAGAAAAAAAGATTGGGTGTATTAGTATGTAGAGGCGACGGTGATGAGGACGAAGGCAATGAATATATGGATAATGAACATATAGGAAGGAAATTCGCGTGGACGAAAGAGTTACAAGTACAGTTTAGAGAACAATTTGAAAAATTAGTTTTGCTTGATTATTTAATGAGGAATACTGGTAAGTATTGACATTGCTATAGAATGTATATGTATATTGTGATTAGCCATGTGATTTGAAACGTATTTATTCGTAGACAGGGGTCTGGACAACTGGATGATTAAATATTGTGAAAAGGACTCTTCAATCCAGGTTGTAGCGTTACCACCCGAACCACTCACAATGGAGGCTCCATCAAATCTGCGCCGACCCAACGCTTCCGCGGATCCTTTATCGCAATCAACAAAGCCCATAACTTCCGAAATTACACCCGTCGACGCGGATGACGATCCTCTAAGTGCCGTTAATTCGCCATCCTCAACCAATACGAATCTGCTGTTACCTGTTGCTTCCTCATCGTCAGCCGAAGCTACAACACCATGGCCTCACGTACATGTAGCGGCAATAGATAATGGACTATCATTTCCGTTCAAGCATCCTGACCAATGGAGGTCATATCCTTATGGTTGGCTATTCTTGCCCAATTCACTAGTTGGACAACCATTTACAAGAAATACCAGAAATCATTTCTTATCATTACTAACTTCGCAAGTATGGTGGAAGGAAACGATTGCAGATTTAAGAGCATTATTTTCAGTGGATGATGATTTCGATGAAGGAATGTTTAAGAAACAAATAGCTGTTCTTAAAGGACAAGCATGGAATATAGTCGAAACACTCACGCAGCCTGATCAAAGTCCACTTGATCTATGCAACAAAGAGAATGTAATAGTCGTTGAAGAGGAGGTAGAGATTGAAATACCAGAAGAGACTGAAATTGATATTGCTGATTTGGCAGGACAAGACGACCAAATTAATGATACAGAAGAAAGTACTTCGTCACGTGCCATACCAATTCCTGGTAAGGTAAGAAGTTTAAGTGACGATGGGACTATGCAAAGGCTAAGGACAATTGGTAACATTCCAGCTATGACACCTGGTTCATATGGTGGGTTTACAAGGAAGCAAAAATGGACGGAAAACTTTAAAAGTAAATTTGATAGTTTGCGTGGAGTTCATCCTTCAAGTAATAGACGGTCTAAGGCCGTCATTCGTGAAAGATTGGAGCCTGTCAAGGGCGCTGTACCTTTCTTTAAATGCTGTTAATATTGAGAATAAGTTTTGTGTCAGATTAATGTGATGCACATAATTGACACTCGTAGTCATTACGGAAATTATTGATTGATCCGCTATCTAATTAAACTTTTCATTGAAGCTCTCTTGCGCATACTATTTATTTTAATTGGTCGTAAGTTCGGTCGAATTCAAGCTAATCAACTAGCTGAAAATCACACTGTAATATAGTTTAGCGCTTAAACTTTGGAAAGCTAGATCAAACCAATAAGTAGTCGGTATACTGTATATATATATATAGTAAATGGCAATTGTGAAAGTTTCCATCATTAAGACATTTAAAAGTGATAAATGGTGCGCTTCGCGTTCGGTTATTAGCAACATTATTTATAACATTAGCCAGGATTGACTTTATGAGTTGGTTAATTTTTGACGCGGATGGAAGTTTTGTTCGAGTGGTCACAATAAAAGTTTTATAGTGAAAATATTCAACCGTCTTTGGCGTTGCCAATCTTCTCAACTTCTTTCCACCTTGGAGTCGAACATTACAATTTTGGATACGATGTTGGAGTTCGGTTTATTGGCCGTATTAGTATTTGAAAACCAAATGTATAAAGGGAAAAAATAAATAACTGGTGGAAATCTGATAGATGCAGGCTTTGTTATTATTTTTATCATAAAAGTTTTTTATAATTAGTATCATTATTATCTCATGCCAAAACGTAATAAGACTTTGCTTATACTCTCAATTTATCGTTATGATTTTATTTCTCAAATTCACGTGCTAGTACTAGTACGCCAACCATTTCTTTTGTTACCAAACGCAATTAATGAACTACCTCTATTTAGTTAACCTATTATAACCTGACCTGTGAACAATTATGCTTTTATTGTTATTAATAATTGGCATGTGCAATAATAATCATTTCCGGTATAGCTGGATTGCTTTTCATTACTTCATTACAATAGTAATAGTATTAAATATAATATATACATCTCAGCAAGTCCTTGTTCAACTGCTTTTTGGTACAATAACAATACAACTGCCTTTTTACTTTTGAAGGTCATCTCGCTAGACTCCTACTATTTCATGATGATAGTATACATCAAGTATCCTTTGTGCCTCAGCATAACCTTGGTCAGCTGATTTTTGATACAGTTCAAGTGCCTTTTGAACATCCTTTTCTACTCCAATTCCATTATCATAGCATGAACCAAGGGCATATTGTGCTTTAGCATTTCCTTGATCAGCAGCCTTTTTATATAGTTTAACCGCTTTTTGAATATATTTTTTTACTCCAGTGCCATTCTCATAGCATTCACCAAGGCGACATTGTGCTTCAGCAACTTCTTGTTCAGCAGCCTTTTTATATAGCTTGACTGCTTTTGGGATATCTTTTTTTATTCCAGTGCCATTCTCATAGCATTCACCAAGAGTATATTGTACTCTTGCTAACCCTTGTTCAGCTGCCATTTGGTACAATTCAATAGCCTTTTCTATGTTTTTTTCCACTCCAGTTCCATCATTGTAACATAGACCAAGATTATATTGTGCCTCAGCATTTCCTTGTTCAGCCGCTTGTTGATATAAGTCAACCGCCTTTTGCAAATTTTTTTCTACTCCAATTTCATGTTCATAACAAAAGCCTAGGTTGCTTTGTGCTTCAGCATTTCCTTGTTCAGCAGCCTTTTGATATAATTCAACTGCCTTTTGTATGTCTGTTTCAACGCCATTTCCCTTATGGTAACATAAGCCAAGAAAAAATCGTGCACCATCATCTCCTTGTTCAGCAGCATGTTGGTGTAACTCTATTGCTTTTTGGATATTTTTTTCCACTCCTGTTCCATCTTTATAACACAAACCAAGATTATATTGTGCATAGGCATCTCCCTGATCAGCAGCCTGTTGATATAGTTTAACAGCCTTTTTAATGTTTTGTTTTACTTCAATTCCATTATAGTAACATACACCAAGATTATATTGTGCCTTGGCATTTCCTTGTGCAGCAGCCTTTTTATAAAATTTTATTGCCATTTTGATATTTTCTTCTACACCTGTCCCTTTGTCATACCATACACCAAGTTTATATTGTGCCTCAGCATTTCCTTGTTTGGCAGCTTGCTGATACAATTTTATTGCCTTCTGAATGTCTTGATTTACTCCAGTTCCATTATGATAACAAGTACCAAGACTGTATTGTGCCTTGGCCATTCCTTGTTCAGCGGCTTGTCGGTATAATTCGATTGTCTTGTCAATATCACTTTCTACTCCAATTCCATTATAGTAACAGAGAGCAAGATTATATATGGCTTTGACATAATTTTTCGCGGCAGCTTGTTGATATAGTTCAACAGCTTTTTGAATGTTTTTTTCTATTCCAGTTCCATCATAATAGCAAAGTCCGAGATTATATTGTGCCTTAGCATCTCCCTCTGCCGCGGCCTTTTGATATAATTCGATTTCTTTTTGAACGTCTCGTTCTAAATCGGTTTTACTTTTTGTTTCAATACTATGGTATACATTGATCAGTTTCAACTTTCTAAATGTCTCTCTTAACATCTATGGATCGTTCGAAATGTGGTTGTGGTAAACGGAATAACGATAACAGGCTTGCCTCGAATTTATGTAATAAGTTACAAGTCGTACTAATGTCGCTCCAAATGTCACACCACCAGTCAAAAGAATTATACAATTGGTGATACCCAAGAGAGGCATACGTGTACCACAAGAGTGAAGTTCCAACTAGAGGGGTAGCAAGCGCCTGCATTAAATAATATTTGTGTGTGAATAGCGCTTCCATGGTATGACTTAAGACTTTAGCTACTTCTTACTACAATTTAACAACACGCCTACTATTTTATGCGCAATTCTGCTATTAATTAAATTTTTAAGTCTAACTCGTAAACAAGTCCGGGCAGTTTAATTTTAAAAGTGCTGTATTATTAAAACGTTCAACTTTTACATACGATATGTTTATGATACTAAAACTAATTATTCTTCTGTATCGGGAACAGTTGATTCGGAATTACGCTAAAGAAAAATTACGCTAATAGTCACTATTGCTATTGCATTGGGGCGTACTATAGAGCTTCCTCGAACTCTCTTTTCGTTTGCGATTGTCTGGAGTCTAATCACAATATGTCTGTTTAAAAGCTCTATCGTTGCTCTTAAAAATAAACCTATTTAATAATGTTCTAGGCCAAATTCAAATCACTAATCATCACATAAACAATGTTAATTAAATGTCGCTTATTCTTGAATATTAGACAATGCACTTATTTCGAATCGAGCTGAAGTTGAAATTGGGTCAGAACAATATATTTAATTGAGCGCAGAACCGAAAACTTCAGACTCGTCAAAATAATAATAAAATGAACTAACTTATATGTTAATGTTTTTTATGCTCCTAAACTACTCCATAAACATGTATGTTGTGCCACATTCTGAGATCACATTAGATAATCTCTTGACCCAATGAACTACATAATATATGTAATGACACCGAGACAATCTCGACACCATTGTCAAATCCGAGAATTGGTCTCAACAAATATTTTTAATTCATACCAAATGTAGTACGATACGAACAATCTGTTAATTAGTTGTGTTTTAACTTATGAGTTAAGCAAACCGTACCGTCATTCTCGGAGCAATCATATTATTTCATCAACGTTTTTTCACTGATAATGATTTCACCGACAGTCATCCCATCCAGTCATTTGATTTGAATTCACTAACAATTCTTCCGCAAATAGCTGTAGTTAATAAACAAACACCTTCTGTAAGTTGCAAAACTTCTCTCTTAATTCGTACCTCTATACAATTACCTCTAAAGGTAACGTGAATTCAGTATTACAAGTTGTTATGTATCATACGACATCAAGCAAGCAACAAATGGTCGTACAGTAGCGAGCATAAGATCCCGCTTCTAGTTTGGGACAGAAACAAATAAACGCTATGATCACCTGTAAATTTCAGTCCAATCGGAGGTCTCCAGAGTCTTTGGTCAGTCTGGTTTCCACTCCAACTACTCTAATTTTCTCAGCAATGGTGGGTACGCAGACCTGTTTTACGTTTTACGCCTTGCCAATCCCTGCACCATTAATATTAAAATGCATTTACACATTCGGAAAAGATTACTATATGATTGCTGATTGCCATCTTTTGTTTAGAGACAAACATTGCATTGGATGTTTGGAAGATTTTCGGTCGACTTATCGAAACTGAGTATACATTTTACAACAGCGTGTATTAAAATAAAGAAGAATTACAAAATTTAGTTAGAAAGTGTCGATATATAAATTCTGAATTTTTATGGCCGAAATCGCGAGACATCTTTAGATAAAAACTTCGGTGTTTGGAAAATTCTTTGGAGCAAGCAGAAATTTTACAGGTGATTGATTGCTATACAAATGCAATAAAATTTTCAAAGCGCTACTTGTTCCTGTCCCAAACTAGGAGCGGTCGGGTATTTATGCTCGCTACTGTATTAAATTAAACCATAACCATGGACTAAATAATCAGTAAGTTTTACGTAAAACGAAGACCATTAACTACCATGTATAAAATTTTGGTTGCGGAATATATTTAACTCGACATCAAGCCGCTTATTACCATATTTCAGTTATGCTTAACGTCATGTAGCTCGGTTGAGATCTGTCTCAGTTCTGAATTGAGGCAACTGAGTTCTGCACTGAGTGTCTGGGTCAGAACTGGGTCATATCCAAACTTAGACAAACGTGCACACATATCGTGTTTATTGACTGTTTTTAGGTAGGAAAATTATATTCTATATAAAAGGGATGCTTTTGAACTAAATAGAATCAAGACAAGTCGTATTATAGCAAATCCATACATACACAGAATACTCGTCGACGTAATTTGATTCGCATTAAGTAAGACTTTAAAATCAACGACAGTTGGTCTTTATTCAAGATGAATAGATCTACTATTTTGTGATTGTTGTAAAGATAACAACCTCACACATAAATTTGTTTCCTGTATTTTGGAAAAATACATACATACAATAACAAGAAACTTTGCTCAAGTTTTGGCAGCTTTGTAATGACAAGGTATTAATAACAAACTGTATTAATAAACGCTAAATTTAACGTTATTTTTCAAGTCTAACTAAATGTCTGGGTTCAGAACTCAAATTTCAAACTTAGTTAAAATTGTTCGAAACTTTTCTATAATAATATATTTAATAAAATAAACTCTTTTACAGTTTTTAGTATTCTGTGATCTACTGCAATTTTTAGTTTACCTTTATCCGACTATTTCTTATTTGATTTTTTGTGACAGCAAGAGTATATATTAATATATTATTTGCTCAGTAATATGTCAGAATTTTGGTTTAGTATCAGAACTTTCTTTTCTAAGATTATTTTTTCTAGTTATAATCACTTTTTTTATTTAAATAACAGCAAGGAAATTAAAAGGCATTAAAACAATAGAGAATTTTAGTCAGAATATTTAATTTTTGGTTATTTTTGGGGTGCTTGTTTTTTACCCACACCCAAGCTTTGACAATCCCAAGATTAGCCGCTTTTGAAGATATTTTTGACCCTGTCAAGTTTTTAGAAAATGTTCAATATATAAGTATTAATGCCCTTTTCATTGTCATAACATTAAAATTTTTTAACTTTAGTAATGTAGACATTTATTTACCTAATTATAATCTTATTTCAAAAACTTTCAATTAAGCTTGTCCTTGTTATTATTAATCTGATATAATCAATAAGCATGAACATTATCTCTCTCTCTTATTCTTAGTGATGCAACTGACTTTGTATCAGCATTTAAATAGAGCAGCTTCTAACGTGGATGTTTAATGTTAATAGATAAGCAAATTTATTCTGTCGGATATTATGTTACACCTCAGTTAGAGACTGTCTTAGAGTGTCTGGGTTCAGAACTGAGACATAGACAGGGTTCCAAAGTCAGACACAACAGCTATCATAATATACTGTACATTTAGTCTTGAAATAAAATTTGATTGCCATAGTAATAATAATAATAAAATTAACAATTTTTATTGGATATTCGTATTGACTAAAATTGCGTAAAATATTACTTACTTTCAGAATAACGAATCTTTCAGATTACGTGGGGGTGCTGAAAAGTTTTGCGTGTGACTCTCTAACTCGAGATTGCATCAGTTTAACTAAAATTGGGAATAA
>CAJVPJ010001168.1:0-11785 GCA_910592205.1 Paraglomus occultum | reverse complement strand
ACTTGTTCCTCAGAAGCTCAAGCTTCGAATCCTTATCTTTACTTTTAAGTGAGACCGGCACTTGTCAAGATAAAAATTCACGATCAGAACTTTTCAGCCACCCCACGTATCAATATAGAAAATTATGGAATACCGTTACAGAATGAAGACGAATATTGCACGTTTTAGTAATGATTAGATAAAGATAGCTACATTAATCGTTACAATAAGACAAAACGTTCTTCTCTGAGGACAAATTATAGATAAAGTGGCAGTAATACGCTATCAAATTTGACCAATAAATATATAGTTACGCCTCATTATTAAGCACAAAGCTGCTTCACAGATTGTTTAACGCATTATTATTATTATTATCAACTATAAGCTAATGTTAATGTACGTAGAGCGGTTTGATATTAGTTTAACGTCAAGTGTAACAATTTTAATGTCTTAACTCTGGTCATAAAATTAGGACTGGAGTGACTGGAATTACTCCAGATTAAATCCCTACATGTGCATGCTAATCAAAGTTTTCGGCCAAATTACATATGTTAATATGGGCTTCCCGAGTTAAATATTTAATGTTTGAAATATTTGCTGGAGACATCCGACCCGCAAGACCATCAAACGCTCGTGATACAAGTGCTGTTACCCAATCCAAATTACATCGAATAAATTTTTGACAATCAAATAAATCCAAAGTGAATAAGAAACTGGTTATTACAATCATTGCTAAAAACTGAAACAATTTTATAATATTGTCAAGTTATACTTTTCCGCATCATACCAGTCAAATTTAGAACAAAACACACATATTCCATACAGAACATAACTGACAACTTATAATTGTAAGATAGTTTACAATATACTTGTTAAATAATAAATAAATTAATTAAAAATCTTTTCAACAATTTATTCTCCATATATTAATATGACAAATGTCAATTTTGTCAATATTAATAACAACACTTTTCAATTTTATATCTATAGCTAATCTGTTACCAAACTGCGTTTTATTAACTCAATCTTTTGTCTAATTTTTTCCTTCACTTCTGACCCGTTTTCATAAAAAGTATATACCTTATTTCGTGCTTTACTATATCCCTGTTCGGCTGCACTTTCATATAGCTCAAGTGCCTTTTTAATATCCATTTCTACCCCAACTCCATTCTCATAATACAGACCAAGAATATATTGTCCATAAACATTTCCTTTTTTAGCTGCTAATTGACACAAAGTAGTTACTGACTCAATTCCAAAATTTAATCCAGCCACTTCACTATAATGTTTATTGTTTTTAACTTGTACTGATAAATGTGCCTGTTTTACTGCATTCTGATATAAATCAACTGCTTTTTGTTCATCTTTTTCTACTCCAATTCCATTTTCATGACATAATGCAAGATTAAATTGAGCACTGGCATATCCTTGTTCAGCAGCTTTTTTATACCATTCAACTGCTTGCTGTTCATCTTTTTCTACTCCAGTTCCATTTTCATAACATACAGCAAGATTAAATTGAGCACTGGCAACTCCTTGTTCAGCAGCTTTTTTATACCATTCAACTGCTTGCTGTTTATCTTTTTCTACCCCAATTCCATTTCTGTAACGTACAGCAAGATTAAATTGAGCACTGGCAACTCCTTGTTCAGCAGCTTTTTTATACCATTCAACTGCTTGCTGTTCATCTTTTTCTACCCCAGTTCCATTTTTATAACATACAGCAAGATTGAATTGAGCACTGGCATCTCCTTGATCAGCAGCTTT
Source organism: Paraglomus occultum (assembly GCA_910592205.1). Taxonomy (NCBI): domain Eukaryota; kingdom Fungi; phylum Glomeromycota; class Glomeromycetes; order Paraglomerales; family Paraglomeraceae; genus Paraglomus; species Paraglomus occultum. Next base: position 10,039 of record CAJVPJ010001168.1, on the reverse strand, counting down.
TTTATACCATTCAACTGCTTGCTGTTCATCTTTTTCTATCCCAGTTCCATTATCATAACATAATGCAATATTGAATTGAGCACTGGCATCTTCTTGTTCAGCAGCTTTTTTATACCATTCAACTGCTTTTTGTTCATCTTTTTCTACTCCAATTCCATTTCTGTAACATACAGCGAGATTAAATTGAGCACTGGCAACTCCTTGTTCAGCAGCTTTTCTATACCATCCAACTGCTTGCTGTTCATCTTTTTCTACCCCAGTTCCATTTTTATAACATACAGCAAGATTAAATTGAGCACTGGCATGTCCTTGTTCAACAGCTTTTTTATACCATTCAACTGCTTGCTGTTCATCTTTTTCTACTCCAATTCCATTTTCATGACATACAGCAAGATTAAATTGAGCACTGGCATCTCCTTGATCAGCAGCTTTTTTATACCATTCAACTGCTTGCTGTTCATCTTTTTCTACCCCAGTTCCATTTTCATAACATACAGCAAGATTAAATTGAGCACTGGCATGTCCTTGTTCAGCAGCTTTTTTATACCATTCAACTGCTTGCTGTTCATCTTTTTCTACCCCAGTTCCATTTTTATAATGTACAGCAAGATTTAATTGAGCGCTGGCATGTCCTTGTTCAACAGCTTTTTTATACCATTCAACTGCTTTTTGTTCATCTTTTTCTACCCCAATTCCATTTTTATAATGTACAGCAAGATTAAATTGAGCACTGGCATGTCCTTGTTCAACAGCTTTTTTATACCATTCAACTGCTTGTTGTTCATCTTTTTCTACCCCAGTTCCATTGTCATAACATAATGCAATATTGAATTGAGCACTGGCGTCTCCTTGTTCAGCTGCTCTGTGATATAACTTATATTGATCTTCTTTCATTCTAGTATAATGACGATTATCACATACAGTAAAAAAAAAAATTTTTCAGAACGCCGGGAAAAGTACGCAAGGCATCCGAAATAGACTGTGCTAGTACTATGCAGTCAATTCAGGTTGTGTGACGGCGCACAAATGCTGCCAGACCGGTCAAGTTTGCGAAATTTATATCCCTTCCTAACGCTAAGAATAGTTCATTTATTCTAGTAAAATCAGCAATTCAGTAAACGATATAATTGTCTCGTTCATTTCCTGGTGAAGTTTCTATCGTGGTCAAAAGTGTAAAACGCTTGCTCGCACCGACGGTAAATGGGAGTCGAGCTTGCCATCGATTTCGCGGGATATGATTAACGCTGTTTAGTGTAGGATAACTTTCCAACTTGTAAGCTTTTGAAACCAATCTCATAAAAAAGTAGATGCAATATTGAAGTTTAAGAATAGCGCATACAAGACTGATTAACGTTAAGAACACTAATTGTCAGCAGTAAGCTTAGTGCTTTCCTGCCCGACAGCGCCTTTAAATTAAAATATATTGTCTTACGAAATTAGTTAAACCTCTCGTCTACAGTTCTTAGCACTAGTTCAGTTATAGGAAATTCCGTAAAAGCTACTTCAAAGTTAATCGTGGGAAGTGTAATGAAAATTTCAATAGTTACAACCAACATATTACATGCAGGGCACGACAATGATAATAATCTAATATTCGTTATAGTGCTCTTTAGAGACGAACGTAGTAACTTGTTATTCGGTTTACAGCAACGTCTAACCGTCTATGAAATAGATGACATTGCATCTACTGGAATTATCGTTACAAGAAAGAAGAGAGTACTACCAGATTACAATAATAAACCTCTAACATGTGTGAAATAATTTGCCTAATATACGAGTTCAAGCAGAAGTGTATTGTAAAAGAACATTGCTGATTATTTTTTAACACAATAAATACAATTGGTATCTATCTGAACAATTAAATTGATCAGTTTATGCAGTGTACATTTATTTACCTTTAATAAGGCAACCAACGTTGGGCATGTTATAGCACCGTTTTACGCCAATTTTATTTCCCAAACTAGCGATACTTGAGATACGCTTCGCAGAGTTGGTATCTGTTGTCTGGGGAATTTTAAGGTTGACGTGTTTACTATGTAGTCTTTTGTTTCGATGTGTTTGGCTTTTAGTTCGCATGGTAGAAGCGGTTATACAAGGACAACGGTAGTTTTGTTTTAATTGTAAACAATTATGTATTCAAACTTGTTCGAATGTTAATGTTAGTATATTAAATTAATGAATGTATCAATGGAATAGTTGAAATTATATTATGCGCGATCTGTTTATCGATTCCATTTACTATCTTATCATGTTAAGTAATGAAGCATGTTTGATCGAAACATTAACAGACGTTAGCGTTTTTAATATTCTATTCACACTCATTTTCTCTCTACCAGAATCTCATTACTCGTTGGACCATTATTATGTCGAGTAACAATACATCCCCGTAACTGCTATTGATTGCAACTTGACATTACTCCTACATATACAGTTTTACGAGTCTAAAATATAATAATGAGTATACCTTGGTGTCTTTCTCCTAGCTGCTTACCACGTTATTCCTCTGTCGTTATTGCGTAATATGGAGTAATGTAAAGGCTGATTGTTGTATTGACACTTTGAAGAAGTTGTTGTGAAGCGAGACATGCGCAGTGAGATAGGTGGCGTGTGTTTGAATTTTTTCATTTAGTCAGTGGTCGATAAAATCACATCGTTAGATAACTTTCTCGTGAGCTGTGTCGTATGTGCGTAATACGAGTGACGGTAAAGAATTGTTTGTTATACGTTTAACAACGTCGTATTTTCGCATTGGAGAAGAGGCCGTTGTAGATGAGCGGCCAGCATCGATAATCCGTGTTATCGTTGTTGAATGTTCGTTGTGGAATTATATTAAGCTTTGAGATGATGTTGTATTTGTGAAGGTGATTGGGAGCATGCGTAGTCAAAAAATTTTTTTACAAGTTTATGCAAATCACACAACAAGTGACAGTATTATCGCGAACGCGAAATCTCATCACAACAATCGACGTCATATATAAACAAGACGTTGGACGGTTGTTACGGTATGTTCTTGATCACATGACTTCCCTGTAAGTGATACCAAGTCCCGCAACTTGATTAGATAAACGTTTATATACTTTGAGTTTTTCCCCTACAAGTGTCTTTTGCTTCTCTCTACACATACGTATTGAGTAAAATTTTACTCGAGATCTCAATATGTCGATTGACAGTTTGTTTACCAAAATTTACAACTTTCTGAAATATGCTGAACCGCGTCATATCATTGCCGAGACGGTCATATATAAGGCGTTTCAAGAAAATTGCTGGATTTCGCAAGATGACTTGAGACCCGTTGTAGAGCAGGCAATATCTTTAGTTATGAGCAATTGTGCTAGTGACTCGCCCAAATTAGCAAAATTTGAAGATGTATTAACGCGGGTTTGTATGAATGTAGATTCTAATTACTGTAATTTACCAGTGTACTAAATGTAATTTATTTCAATTAGTTTAATGGCGCTTACGACAACGTCCGTAGTTTACGCGATCTCGGCGCTTTAGATCTAAATTTGGAAAAGCCCGTTCAAAAATAAACAGGTCCAAACAAACGTACACGCTTTACAACGAAAGCTCGGCAAAGGACGGTCGTCACAACGCATTGCACAATTTTATCAAGAATCTAATTACGTCGTTTGGACGAGAACTAATTAGCTTTATTAAACAAATGGATTTCTTAAATACGTATGTTCATGTATCATTTATATGGCCTCCGTCGAATCGTCATTAATATTCTTGCGTTTGTCATTAAATGTGATTACGTTTCATATGTAAATTTTTGTGCATTAATTATCATTGGCCACATTCTGCATATACATACTACAAGTCACATTGCACAGCACATCTTCTCACTGCAGCATTATCCGCTATGAACACTGACCAACACCTTGTAAACTGAATCAATGATATAAATCCAGCCTTATAACAAAAGAAGTTTATGATCAATGGCAGCTCCAAATCCTTGGAGAAGAGGATAGTAATAGAGGCAATGACTTTATGACTCAGGCATTGGGGACATAGAGTATGTCTTTTTATTTATTATTAACAGCATCATCAGCAATTAAAATGCAATCCTGTGGCCTCATTGTCTTTTCAGGATATCATTTGAATATGATTATCAAGATGAAAAGTGAATATCCAATCAACCTTCTGTAAAGCCTGCCATTGTCAGGTAAAACAGCCTTAGCAAGAAAACTTCAGAGTGCATTTGAAGTCTTTTGTATATTATTTGTCTATTGGATGTATTGAAAGTGCAGCAGGCCACAACTTAAGTTGTAAATGCTCTTCTTTCTTACTGAAAAGCTACAGTGCTCATGCCTGTGTATTAGTATGTGGTTGTGTATGTGGTGAATAGGGTACATGATATTAATATTAATATATTATACAGTGCCTATGCCCATCCCAGATAATACACTACCCAGACAAAATAAAAAGTCTTGCACATCAAAAAATTTTAATTACACAAAAATTACACATAATAATTACATCTCACATTTTAATTTGATTTGAACAAACGCGTATATAATTTTATGTTGTTTGTAATTACACATCAGAATATATAAATAAATATACAAGCACTTCTAATTTTTATTGATTAATAAGTATGGGTTAAATTTGTGATGAAAATTGATTTCACATCTTCAACAAGCCAGTTGTTATTATATACAAACTATCAAAAGCTGAAGAAAAAAGTTAGTCAAAAGCTCATCTCCGAAAACTGGAACAGAATCTGTAAAAACACTCTCAAAAGATGCTTGCATGAGCCTTCACTGCTGGAGACAGAAAACACTTACAAGATATTTAAAGCTCCTGTATGTAATCCGGAGCACTACGTCGTCTATTACAACACGAAGGCTTGCCATTGTCCAAATTAGCGGTTATTGAAACTCGGAATGTTTTTCCTGCTTTGCCTGCTAGCGTGGAGAAGCAGCGGGCGAAGGGAGAGTGGCCGAGGCGGGGAGATCGGGAAACGACTACCAAACTCCGGCTTAGTCATATTCAACTGCTCGTTGAGATGCGATCGTGCAGCCATTTTTAATGCTGAAATAACATTTTAATGCGCAAAGTCATAATCAGTAGCAACAACAAAATTGTCAAAAACTCAAATACTGCACCTTATCCGTACGTTCAAATGAACTTCCAAACATTCTTCTTTACCTAACGTATTATTCCAAAGGCTGACATACTGTATGTCAATTCCGAATTTATTGTCGGTAAAATGACTGTCGATGAAATCAGCTGTCGATTAAATGACCGTCAATGTGTAAATGTTGTCGTTTTGGTAAGTTATATAGTTAAATCGGTGTGTCTTAAATTTGTATTGAGACAGGTGGGGGATCATTCACCTAAATGAGCCAGCATCAAATGATCTCGGCCCAGTTGCTTGATTGAATGACTGTCGATTAAACGAAATGACTGTCAATTAAATGAAATGATTGTCAGACGTTATGATACTAACCCTTATAATTACATGTCTAATCCATAAATGTTCTTTAATTCGGTCCATAACCTCGTCTTCAGCAAAAGATTGGATGTCAGCTGGATTGCCTTGGAAACAAAATCATTAAACTCATATTCAATGTTTATATTTAAAGCAAGATAACCTTGACCGCATGAGTGTATGAAAACAATTTCAGGCGCACACATCATCTGAAATTGAACGGAGCTCGAACATAGTTACAGATTTTTTTTCAGGAACAGATTCATTACCAATCAGTCTCGTAAACTTTAAATGATGTACTCTATTTACAGTCAACTACTGTCTATAGTCACACCCATTCGTCAGCTGGTTTGTGGGGATTATAGACAATGGTCATGTGATCAACTTACCAATTATTTCACGCAGGCGATCTCTTTCTTCTGGTAATATTGATAATGGCGCGCTATTTGCTTCACCTTGCAACCTAACTTGGCACAAACTGTTTCGCTTTTTGAAACCCTCCAGCCATTCGTCTGATGCTTTGAAATTGTTTTCCTCAGGAAATCGTTGAGCAAATTCGAGTGCTTTTATTTGTAAAATCTTGCCGTTGATGATGTGGTTTGCAAGAAGTGCACTTGTTACCCACTCGCTCAAGGCATCATTAACCTTGGTGAATGTCTCTTTCCTTTCTTTCATCAGTTACCAGAAGTATCCATTTTAATCCATCGTTCTGATTCAGCTATTATTTTGGTGACAGTTGAACGGTCGACATCTAGATTAAACGTTTCCATCAACCTTTTGGCGGATGATCACGTTTGTATAAGCATAATGCTTTTTTTGTTTCTAAAGAAATCGCCTTTCGCTTACGAACATCAGTTTTTGGCATTTTTTGTAGGAATACAATAAGTAGTTGATTTTTTTTCCAACTTTCACAACGCGTTTTACAAAATTAAATAAAGACACGTGATCAGATGTGACTATAGACAGCGGTCATTAATTATATTCTGTTCAGAAATTTTGGTGATAGGGATTATAAGGAGATTTATTAATAAGTGTGACTACAGGCAGAGGAAATTTTATATAAAGCGGTTTTGGCAATAAACTACTAGTGACTATAGGCAGATAGCGACTATAACCGGAGGGATTATAGACAGTAGTTGACTGTATATTACAATATTCAAATCTCTACCCCAATTCAGTAAATGTGCACGACTTTATTTCGATATCGTTTTAACTCAACTCATTTCTATTGACATATTTAATTCATTTAATCAGAGAAGAGAATAATAAACCCTTGAGTAAACCCCGTATAAGCTGTAAACAAACTGCGAGCTACAGAATGTTTGAGTTCACTAAATTATAAATGTTGTTAAGATTGTATGTATAACTGATAATAGCATACTAGAGTATTTTGCTCTCCTTCTCGAGACATGATAACGGTTTTACATCATTATGATATATGGCGTTCCAAATGTTGCCATCCTTGTCAAGCTCCTCAATAAGCTTGTAAATATCATTCTTAAGTGTCAATGCATCAGGACGCTTATCAGGATCGGCATCACAACACCGCTCAGCAAGTTTCTTATATTCCTCTGGTGTGGAATCAGGCATCGATGGTCGTAGTCCACCCATAATATCGCATATTAAATCTCCATCGAACTGCCTATTTCTAAAAGGTGGTTCGCCAGTAGCAATCAAATACATAATGATACCCAAAGAGTAGACATCTGATTTCTGAGTGAATTTGCGGGTATAGAAGACTTCCGGTGCAATGAAAGGTAAATCGCCCCGAATGTTAGAATTCAACTCGCGTGAATGCTCTGATCGTGAGTGACTAAAATCACATATGAATGGAATACGGCTATTATCCAAAACGAGGTTTCTGCCATGAATATTACAATGCAGTAATCCTATATTATGAATATAACACAGATACCATACACTGCTAAGCGAATACAGCAATTTATCTTTCCACGTCAGGCTGTTGATATTTTGATCCAGATAAGACAAAAGGTTACCACTGTCAGCATATTTCATAACAATCACGTACTCTTTTGTTTCTGGATTTTGTGTGATTCCATAAACAATAAAGAATGAAGAATAACTATAACGAGTATGACCTGTGCACTTGGTATGATTTCTGAACTATAAAACAAAGTAGATAATGTCAAATTTAAATATTACTTTAATCAATAATATCAATTATTATTATAGCTTACCTCGGAGATAAATACTTCTGGTATGTCATCAAAACTCTTAAACCGTTTGAGTGCAACGATTTCGTCTGTATGTTCTTCCGAATAATTTCTATATTTGGCAGTATAAACTGTTCCGTAACCACCAGATCCGATCTCTTTAATTTCATCAAAGTCACTATACCGCATGTACCGTACATATTTGTTATGTTGCATAAACCTATCCAATAATGCATGTACATCGTAGTAGAAAACTAAACAATATTCCCGAGTAGATGGATTCTGAGTGATTCCAAGTATCCAAATATTATCCGGTGTTAATATCTCGGGGTATTCTTTCGTTAGCTATTTGAGAAAACAAATACAGTCGTTATGACATAAACGCGATGTAAACGTCAGTAATACTATTTGCATTTTACACGTAAAATAACTTACCTGATGGAAATCAAATAATGAATTGTTTTGTTCGTCAGTTATCTTTTTGAGTGTCACACGTGTCGATTCTAACCATTCCGCCATATGCGTGCATCCATGTCGTAATGATGTCATCTCGTGTACGTTTGTCAATAGCGAATAATCGATCCATTGTATATACGCATCATATTCACTCACTGTATTCTTCCATGATTCCATAATAAATAAATCTAATGGCTTGTTGCCTGTAGTCCAATCTCGTGGTCGCGGTGCTTTACAATGGGTACAGAATGCCTCTATATAAACGCCATATGGAGCTGTACATGCCAGACATAATCCTTCTGATTTTAGCAGACAATACTTTCGTGTGCTTGCATTATATGTAAATCCGATGGTAAACCAAACATTCGTGGTAAGGATTTCTGGATGCTCATCACATAACTAGTGCAAATGATACATAACAATAAATTAAACTATTCATTAAACATGACGCATAAGTAAATAGTTTTACCTCGACATAATATGAATCTGGTGTCTCGTCTGTTATATCAAGTGAGATCGATGTAACCCAACTCTGAATAGGTAGCTTATACATACATACATTATCTCCCCCACCACTAATACTATGGAATGGAATCCATTCCAAATAGGCATCATTTGCAGAGTTTGTTTGTAACTGAGATTTCCGAATAAACTCGTCGAGCTGCTTATTGTTGCTAGTCCATCCATCAGATAACTGTTTATGACCGCAAATGCACCACACTGGGCTACATCGAAGTATCCCACATGCGGAGCATAATCCATATCGAGAATAATAATGGTAAAAGTCTGCACAAGCAACCATGTAATATTTGTCATTATACTTGGTAAATCCCTGTATCGAAGAATTGCGATACTCAAGCCATTTGGAATGTCGTCTAAACTGACTGTCATCATTATTGTACATGTGCGTCGGAAGCGAGTATATTCTAGCAAACTCACTCACAAATGCTGGTGTACATTCTTCGCTGTTTCCAATGAATACCAGCGTTATTTTGCCAGCTTTGTGACGACTAGCGTAATGGACGTTGTCAATTTCAGTTGGCTCTATGTCAGCAATTTGCTCGTAAGAAACCCATTCAAGTCTGAAGTGGTTATCTTCACTTTCTAAAGATAATTGCACCAAGTTATCAATCGCAGGATTATTAACAGTTTCTGATGCTAACGACATCGTTTGAATGAGTTTTCGAGTGTTAATACCGTCTCAATGTTCACTGTTACATACAGCATTGAATTTACCAATAAGCAAGAGTTGTAGTCAAGACCGGATATAACGATACGATTATGGTCATTAATTCCGACACTTTGTAACTGACGATGGTACATACAGCATATTTTACACACGGAGTAGCACAGGGGGACTAGTTTGGTTAGTATAAAAGTGATGTTTTTCATCAAAAGAGTTTTGTTATACAAAATATTCAAAGATACAGTAAGGTGCATAAGTAATGACCCTTGAAAATTTCAATACATATAAAACACTATCACCTGTAATGTCAGCTCGATCGAATGTCACCTGCAAATATTTTAAACATTTAATATTTGATCTCTAAAACATATAAAAACATATTAAAACTCCTTGTTTGTTCGACATAAGTTCAAATCGATGTCTCTGCATATTTCTAATATATTTTTTGTTTGCTTGGTGAAATTTATCTCACATGGTTGGTCGAATTGAAAGAAAATCGTAATTACACTTGTCTTAGCAACACGTGACGTGTGCTTTGGATCATTGTCTTGTTGCAGACGCCAGTTCTTGCCATACATTTGTTGGGCAGCAGGCAGCAGATATGTCTGCAGTATACTTACATAAAAAGGCCCGTCCATTATATCTGTGAAACAAAATAAGGGTGTTTTTCCCTTTCGCGAAATACCGCCCCATGCCATTACTTTTTGACGTGATTTCGGTAATCGGCGAATTGGTTTTTCACCACTCTTATGCCACCGACTGACTTTATTTCGAAAAAGATCAAACGCT
>CAJVPJ010001167.1:0-11787 GCA_910592205.1 Paraglomus occultum | reverse complement strand
TGTTACCTGATTGTCTTTATGATTCCAATCTGACATACATGTCCATTCGGAATGGACATAAATTCCAAACCGACATATGTCCATTCCGAATGGACACAAATTCCCATCCGACATATGTCCATTCCGAATGGACATAAATTCCAAACCGACATACAACAACGATGACTGAATATAACGATATTTGGATTTTGCCATTACAAAACATTATTTCCTTTACGTGGTTATACCAATTTTTATTATTAAGCTTTGTTATTACGTATAATAATAATAATGTGTATATGATATACCAGCTATGATAGCAATAAATTTTTATACCGTATACTTTCGCGTCCATGACCAATCAAGACTACAACTGTCCGTAAAAAAACCCGATCCAACAAAGGTTTGCGCAAAAAAAATGTGTGTTAAGCTCGTACACGTAAAGAATACACATCTCGTCAATTATCTTGGGTCGGGAATACGGAAGCAATGTAATGCTGTCTAAATTTAGGATTTTGAAAAAATGTTGTTGATTGCATAATATGAAAATATGAGAATAAAAATGCTGCAAACATTTGCAAAGGTTTGTTGTAAACATAGTTTTTATATCAAAAACAAAAATTCAAGCTTAAAGATAGTAGCTCGAAATTCTACCATTTTGAGAGAATTATCTGGCGTAGCATCGAGTCTCACTGACCATGTCGCGTTGATGATTAATATGAAAATTGTCTGGTGCTTGTAAATTTATCTCTTCGGGTTTGCACAACACGTAAAAGATGTTACACGTTTCTGTGTCTTTGCAAAATAGTGGGTAAGAACTTTTTCGAATACATTTTGCAATTATAAAGTATGCACATCAGCATTATTATATGCTTATTAAAGTGGATTTGGTCAGCAACTACTACAAGTTCAACCCCATATCTTACTAACCCAGTACCCGCAAGAGCAATAGAGCGCAGACAGCAATCTGTATGGTAGAAAATTAAATACTTAGCTTGTTAGCCATTTCCTGAATAAATTGCATTTACTTAACGCATCATAGTTTAAATGTGAAAAACATATCATTGTGAATTATAGAAATGGACATATAACAAATGCCAGAACGATAGTTTACGCATTTTATGGTTTAACTTTTGATAAACTTCCAATGAGAAGCCTCCGCATATGCAAATTGACATACTTTTCTTGCAACGATATAATGTATTTCATCATGTATTTGTCAGACGTACCTGTACATATACGATATTATCCGGCTTCAAAGAACGGTTTTGGCACGCTTGAGTATTATCTTTATTCAATCGGAGTTTTATTATTAGCCAACTCGGCAAGCGAGAATCATTTCCAAGTATACATTATCAATACGACTTGCAATTTGTTTTACAAAGCCGAATTGGACGTTTATCTTAGTTGAATGCGAGAAGTTAAGTAGTTTACGCCAGTTTTGTCGCAAATTAGTCAGCCTACAATCAACCGCAAAAAAATGATTGTAATATTAAGGCATTCAACCTTTTTTTTCGGTCTGTCCGGCGTTGTATCTCGTCGGGCGGATTGTGTTCGTTTCATTTTCCAAGTCGAATGATAGGCGTTCGACAAGACCCTGGAAAAGCACTTTTAATTTGTGACAACGTGATGGTAATTCCCCGAGTAATATAAGTTAAAGCAAACCTTAATATTCTATCCCATGAAAGAACAAAACGTAAGTTACCAAATAATGCATAAGAGAGAGATAGATTGAATAATTTTAAAAGTAGACGTCACGTTTTCCTATCATATATATATTTGTATCTCATATATTGCTAATTCGAGACAAAAATTATATTTTATCTACTTATCAAGAAGGGTAAAAATTCTGATAATATAAAGATTTGATGCATATATTTCTACTTTGACAATTTGCCTACGTGTTATCCAACGTGTCTTTAAGCATCCTTGGAAGATAATATTTATCGCATTCTCGCTTTGTAAGGTCGCACTTATGAGGTCCCACAAGCCAATAACTTTTTGTTGGTTGACAAATCAGTTAGTACTAGATAGCCCCGTTCGATCTGATGTTCTGATGTATTTTTGTTATAAAATTTTTTTTCAAACAGTTGCAATTACTAATTATTGTAACCTCAACCCTAAAATAATCCGTAAAATCTTAGGTATTGAGTTTAAATTGGGAAAGCAAATTGAGGGTTACGCTCGAACTCATAAAAGCATGAAGTAAAAGATGTGTCTAGCATAATCTATACACAAAGCAAAAGACTTACAAAAATGTAAATATTTGTAAGCAATGCATCAAGTTTTCATCATTATTACAAATCATAAGACGCAAATATTTTGACAAATAGGGCTGTGAGGCCGTGTGGCGGGGCCGTAACTCCACTTTGGAGTGGAGTGGCTAGCCCCCGCCACACAGCCACTTGCACAGATTAAACATAATCCCGTATTCAAGATTTGCTGTTGCAGGTCAGATATAAGCTTTGCCCCATATTTCTGGCTTAATATTAAAATATCTCTCTATTTTCAACTTGAATATGTAGTTATGTGCTAAACTGCACAGGAGTAACAGATCAATATTAACGAAATGCACATCATAATTGATCTAAGATTTGTATTAAAAAAACTTAAACTTTTGAAGTTACTTGTTTTTTTATAACATTTTTCGTTATTGGATAAAATAAAGAGAATGTATGTCATTGGTCGCAGCAAATGACTGCTTGTGAGCAATGGTGAATATTAATAAAATTGTTACATATTTACTGTAACTATCTAGACATATATGCTGTACTTATAAATTGTCAGGGAGCGAAACAGTTCCTTGTGCTCTCCATTCCGTTGATTCAATAATTTGTAGACTTGCGCAGAAAAAGAAGCATTTGTTGGATAAATGTTATGACAAAATTCGGGACTGTACCATGCAACAGATTAGCTACGGAGACTAGTGATTTGTATGCTAGTGCCAAGAAAAAAGAAAAAGATAGAATGTCATTCTAAACTGCATCTGATGTTGATGTTTCCTTTGTCCGGTTCTGTCACAGTCTGGCATCGCTTAAATACAGTCATTAATGCAAAAAGTGGAAACACCAATCATTGACTTTTGACTTTTGTAATTTTGTTAGAACATTATTGACAGACTGAATAAACAAGACTGGTACATTTTCAGATTTGTCCTAAAAGCAAGCCTAATTATCGTAATAGTTATGGTCGGGATGCGATGTGCGTTCTTAGAATGGATTGGGGAAATGAGAATTCATTGTGCGTGCAATCGATGCAAACACAGTTTTCGATTAGCAGAATTAACTAATCGGTTCTACGTGACTTGTATTGAACAAGCAGAATGTACCTTTTTATGCAATTCGCCGGGTATAAAGTTTCCCGAGATTAGAAAGTTAAATCCAACTATAAAGGTTACATGGTATTGTCCGTTCTTTCAGAAATGCCATATGTATCCAATTATTAATATGTTGATATGTACAGCAAACAAATGATTCGATAATAGTAAATAGCTTAGAACCAGATTTGATGGTATCTTCGAGATTAATGAACCTTGGCTATATCACGTTACAATCTGGAAACCAGAAGCAAAACAAGGCCTCCGTTGTAATATAGAAATTAACAAGACAATCTTCGGTTCGCGTTACTAGCGTGAGAGATGTATGACTCAGCAATTTTTATACAAATTAATTGTTCGCCCATATCAATAGTGTAAGACGTTAATCGTTCGTCTATATCGGGCTCGTATTTTACGCATCAGTGCGGCTGTATAACTGATCAGATGATCTTTTTTTTTATATTACTAATATAAAATTTATTAAGGAGAGATGTAAGTATTATAAATAACAAGCATAAATAATATGTCATAGCAATATCGCAATGTGACGGTAATGATACTGACCAAAAATTATTTTGTAAATTAATTCCTTTGACTATTCTCAGCATCAGCCGTTATTAACAGCGTCCAAGCCATGTTTTGAGGCTGGGATGGCGAAGCTCATCAGGATAAAAATTTCTCAAAATCACGTTACTGGAAATGTCAAAAATGGTTAGAGTATCTTTGAAATATGCTAGAGATCGGTGACTTTATTGCGAGGTAACGCAGGCTTACCAGCGATGAATGAAAATTTATTAGTTGTAGTACAAAGTTATCCGTAGTTTCTACTAGAAGGCAATCACTGTATTAAGTTGTTGACTTCTCGACTGATACTTTAAAATCCAATTATCATGTTTGGGATGTGCGCTAGACTTTTTCCGGCTCTAGCGATTGTTTGTCGAAAATATTATTAATATTAAATGGAAAGTTTAAAAGATAACATATTAATATTCATAGCGATAGCGATAACATTGTAAACAGTCTGTTTGATATATCTTCCTTGGTAAGAAGTTTTTTACCCCATATGGTTTTGGAGTCTTTTTATTTGGCCTAATAAGTAACAGTCGCCCATTGGAAGTTCATTTAACGTCAATCTAACAATAGAAAACGGGATAGGTCCAGAAATAGATACATTAACCTATTTATGTATGGATAATGATGTTTTGTCGTACAAACAATCGAGGAAGGATAAAGTTACATACACCTTGAGAAAAAAATACTTTACAGAACTTTTTTCTGCGTTTCCCAACATGAGTGAAACGTCAGGCTGGAACTCGTTTTTCCACAGGAACACCTCATATGACACTTCCGCACCCAGATCTCCCTCTCCACAATCTCAGAGAATATCTTTTTTTCCGCATAGGGAAGATGACTATGATCATACAAGCAATATACCCATGGAAATGAAAATGGAAGAAGGCAAAACGAGAAGGGATAGTACCGACCCGTCTATACCTCAAAAACCTGAGTTCTGGATGGCACCCGAGAATTCTGCATATTCTCCAAGTGCCCCACATGCTTCTCAGTTGCAAGATGAGCGTGCCCTATTTGGTGAGAGAGAGGGTCGACCTAAGGTAGAAAGCGACGAAGAATATGCCAAGCAGTTGTACCAGGATGAGGCCAATCGGCGGTATAGACGGTCTGACAGCCGGTACCAGGACGAGTTTAATCCGCCGTATAGACCGCCTGAGAATGCTACTTATTATGGTGGATACCCTGACCCTGATGGTGCGCAGGAACGTCCTACAAAAAGCTCATTACCTGAAGCATTAAGGGATCCAGAGGTGTTGAAGCAACTACGTAACAAAAAGTTGTGGAAACCTTGGTTCCTAGCGGTCGTAACTACAGCACAAATAGTCGTGTTAATATTCGAATACGTTAATAATAAGAAAATCACAGGGGATTATATTGAAACAAAACCAGTATTTAATCCTATGATTGGTCCATCTTCAGAGGTGAATAGAACGTGATGTGAATGCAGGTTATCAATTTTACGTTCACGCATGTTTAAATTTGTTACCATTATACTCTTTGTTTTCCGTAGGTACTCATATTAATGGGAGCCCGTTTTGTGCCATGCATGCGTACTGTTCCTCAAATTATGAATTTGCCGTTTATCTGTCCTAATCAAACGACAAGTGGTACGACGGGAGGACTGACATGCAAACTGGAGGATGTGTGTGGGTTTGGAGGATTTCACGATCAACCACCCGATCAATGGTATCGGTTCATCATTCCAATCTTTCTTCATGGTGGGATTATTCATATATTATTCAATATGTGTTTCCAATTACAAACTGGAGTTCAAGTGGAAAGGGAAATGGGATTTTGGAGGTTTGGGATTGTTTATATGGCGAGCGGAATATTTGGCTTTATTCTTGGAGGAAACTTTGCTCAAGCGACTATTCGTAAGTATTTGTTGATTGATGCTAACGCATTTTTTCAATTTTATTAATTCTTCTCGTTTTGGACAATTCATTTCTCTCAGCTTCAATGGGCGCATCTGGAGCACTGTTTGGAATAGTCGGTATACTTCTTATCGACCTGTTCCAAAATTGGCGCATCATCATCAGACCGGGTTGCGAATTAGCGAAACTACTTGCTATGATTGTGTTTAGCTTCCTTCTCGGTCTTCTTCCTGGCCTTGATAATTTCTCACATATTGGTGGATTCATCATGGGCATATTAACGGGACTCGTTTTTATGCCAACTCTCAAATTCACTAAACTTCAGGGAAGAGTTACATGGGCATTGAGACTTATTGCTTTCCCTATTGCGCTCATATTATTCATAACGCTGACAAAGAACTTCTACACTGCCGATCCAAGTGCGAGATGTCATTGGTGCAAATATCTGAGTTGTTTGCCTGTTAATGGTTGGTGTGATGATACCGGCATCAAGAATACTACTTATACTAGCGGCTCATGAAGACATTTAGTTGTGACAGTTATAGAAAGCGTGAACGTAATCTACTGAATAATAAATGAGAAGTGTTGGATAGAATAAAAGGACTCGGGACACTTTTTCCAAGTTTTTAAGATTTTGCACTCTTACATTCACTAGATAACTCATAATATTGACCTGGATAATTTTTTTATGTATTTATTGTATTTGTATTATTTTCCATACAGAATCAAACTTGCAAAATAAATTTGAGCGACATTCTTGATTGTGAGAGCGAAAGTTTGTATTCTTGCTAAATCGGCTTACCAAATTGATGCATAATGATTCTGACATTCTCGTAAGACTTGACCAAGTTTTTTGGAAAGTTATGTATTCTATCGCATAGTAATAGAATAAGTGCGACTGTATGTATAGTATATAGCATACAAAATGAGAAACACATATTAAGTTAATATTAACAATGTATAAAAGTCTACTGATATATAAGTGTTTTTCATACTAATACATGAAAGTTAAGACACTTTCAAAAAATAAAGTGAGCCTTAAATATGCGAATTTTAGCGCGTATTACTACCATATTATACGAACAGATATTCATGCTTTAAATACTCTTCATCCAAATATTTTTATTACACGTATCAGACGACTTACATGGAAGAATCTATTGAAAACAATGGTTTGCCACGAATCACGTGAAAAAATACTCTTGTATTAACCAGGAAGCTTTTATGTCGATAAAAAACTACAGGTTTTTACAAAAGAAAATAAACAATACATCAATGTCTTCGGCGTTCCCGTAAAAAAAGCACGAATTTTTAAGACATTGAAGTTTTGAGGTCTTTATTCAGCGCTTTTTATGCCAAAACAAGGGCCCGTGCGATCAACCTACCGGTATATTGATTAGTGTAACGCCGCCGAATTTTGTATAAAGATAGCCCCTCATGCATCCCCTGAATGTGGATGACACCTTTGTCTGTTAAGGTTTACTGGTGAAGCATGTGACCCCGAGTTGACTAATTGTTAGAAAGTACGCAATGCAGGCGAACAGCCCGTATCTTCATTAGCATGTTCTCAAGCCGCCTGCAAAGGTTTTTACATTTACCCAGAATAATAAAGTTCTCACGACATAGACAATATGAATATCCAAGGACTTACTGGCATACGCTTTTAGGCTCAAATAAACAAGGCACTGCGAGGATTACCAAAGTTTCACCAATTACTTTGGTGAGAAGTTACAGCTCACATTCGTTCGGCAAAATCGTTGATAATGATGAAATAAAAGATTCTTCTAGCTCGCACGTGAATCTAGCCGAAAGTTTAGATATTGGCGATGATCTGTCGACAGATGATTTCCATGACAGTCATGCTATAATATCTGCTTTTGATTTGTTTTCCATTGGAATAGGACCATCCTCAAGGTTAAACGCACTGCTTTTCATCATGATCGAGAGATTTGTGACTATATTTGTGTGCCTTACTAATGCTTGTATCAATAACTTTTCAGTCATACGGTTGGTCCGATGCGAGCAGCTAAGACGTTTGTTAATGATCTGAAAGCTTATAACATTCTTTATAGAGTAAGCAGGTTATTTAGTCTCTACATTAATTTTTTAGTCGGGTTTGCTGACTTGATCTGTCTTTAGGTTCACTCCATCCGTATTGATCTATATGGATCGCTCGCGCTTACTGGTAAAGGTCATGGCACTCCTAATGCAATTCTAATGGGAATGGAGGGAGAAACGCCCGAAGAGATCGAGACGACTAATATATTAGCTCGAGTCACCAATATACATGAAACAGGTGAATATTAAAAATGTCTCGCGCGTCAATCCTTGTCATGCAATCACTAACTTGTGGATACGATGTAGAAACACTTAAACTTGATGGTACACACACGATAAAATTTGATCCCGCTCGTAGTCTGGTTTTTAATTACACTGAATCACTCCCAAAACATCCCAATGGAATGCGATTTTGTGTGTTCGATGAACAAGGAGATCTGGTAATTGGAAGAGAAACAAGCGTTTATAATTATCGATAGAACAGAATACTAAGACATGTTTTTATGTTTTCCTGATATTCCCACGTACAGTTAGCAACAAATGAATATTTTTCAATTGGAGGTGGATTTGTAATAAACGAGAGAACTCAAATCCAACATGACGAGAACTCGCATCACGAAGAATGTGAGGAAACGTTTATGCCTCAATTACGAAACAGTCGAGATTTAGTAGCACTTTCATTTCGCAATGCAGACGAACTGCTTCGTGTCTGCGAGCGAGAGAACATGACTATAGCACAAGTAGTATATGAGAACGAACTCCGATGGAGAGGTAAAGAAGAAATACACAAAAAGATTTTTGAAATATGGGAGACAATGGATCGGAGTATTCGCAATGGATGCGTGGCTGAGGACATGTTTTTACCTGGGAGATTGAACGTCCGCCGACGAGCTCCTGCATTATATAAGAATTTGACAAAGCGGATATATACAACGTCGCAAGTAAAAGAAGAAGCCGCCTTGTCGATTGAGGCCAAGACAAAAAGTCAGGAACTGTATCGCACCCTTCCACGGCCAACGTTAAAGAAAAAGGCCTTGCCGGCTTTGGATTATTTGTCTGTATATGCTATAGCTGTAAGAAACACTGTAAATGATTTGAATCTGTCATTTTGATGTAACGATTGTCAACAACTATTGACCCGTATTTTTCAATACTTTTTTAGGTGAATGAGGAAAATGCTGCTGGCGGAAGGGTGGTTACTGCTCCCACGAATGGAGCGGCAGGCGTTATTCCTGCAGTGTTGAGATATTATCTGGAATTTTTTTCTACCGATTTAAAACACGATATTATGGAATTTTTATTTACGAGCGCTGCTATTGGAATGTTGTTCAAAAAAGGAGCGAGCATCAGTGCCGCCGAGATGGGATGTCAAGGAGAAGTTGGTGTCGGTAGGTTGTGTGCTAACTACGCAATTGTATGATTCGATCAAGACTCATTGGTTTATACTCTGTTTATTAATCGTTCGATATGCTCCAATGATACAAGCTTGTAGTATGAGCGCAGCGGGGTTTGCAGCCGTAATGGGTGGGACGCCCGAACAAGGCAAGTGCAATCAAAGAAATTCAATACGTCTATTTCATTGTTCAGGTCATGTATTCATTTAATGGTTTTTTTTTGACCGTATTCTTTATTAATTCAGTCGAAAACGCAGCAGAGATAGGCATGGAACACAATCTGGGATTGACTTGTGATCCCATAGATGGTCTCGTTCAAATACCCTGCATAGAGCGCAATGCTTTAGGAGCTGTAAAAGCCGTTACTGCCGCACAACTGGCGTTGAATGAGACTGGAAAACACAAAGTGACTCTAGATCAAGTAATAGAAACCATGAGACAGACGGGTTTAGACATGCAGAGTAAATATAAAGAGACCAGTCAAGGCGGATTGGCCGTTAATGTGCCTTTTTGTTAACATTAGATGTACTGGATCAAACGTGAGAATAATACGAAAGTTTATATAGACAAAGCGAGTAGAAAGGTGAAATAATCAGTATAATCATAATTATTACCGTAAAGCCCCTACTAATTTAACATTTTGTCTCTTACACCTTACACAAATTTAATTTGAGCGATTATCCTTTTGTTAGACTGGGTTTCTTTAATAAAAGAATTAGATAAAGCGTAATTCTACTTGCTGCAAATCGAGAGAACGTTTTTGGATATTCAGTCCCCTAAGATTTACGCAGCGTCCGATTCTTGGGATTCTAAGCTGTCTTAACTTCATGGAAAGAATACGCTATCGTATTCTGTTAACGCTGTATTCTTTCATAATATTGTAAGATAACAATATTTGTATTTATATCTCGTAGTCAGATCTTTAGAAAGTGTTTATAAAGAACACTGTATAAGATATCAATTTCGCGAGAACTATTAAAGTGTTCTATTTGAGGATCGATCATCATGTAAAGGCATTTATTAGTTTTAATATACTTCAAGCATAATTACCGTATTTACGGTATTCTATATAACAGTTTCTTTCTGCCCATATAACGCCGTTCTATCCCACATCTCTAAATTCATTGCACTCGCAGTAAATATCCAAATTTCCTCCAAAAACTTTCTAGAAAACTCTCCAAGCCAAGGAGACAATGACTTCACAACCTCACTCCATAGCATTCCTTTCTCAGCCGGTAGCAATAATAATGACATGACGTATAGCTTAATCAACTCGTCATAGTGGTTTGCCATTAACACTCTCAACTCACGTTCAACAAAGTTTTCTAATCTAACCAAGTCACTCTTATGTATCAATCTATCTCCATGATAGTGTGCAGGAAAGTTTACAACATATAGATTGTTCGTGTAAATTCTTCGTCTTTGATGTAAATCTGATGTTGACAATGAGATTACGCCATCCTCGGTATCCCATGCCTGATCCGATAGCCATGGCTGGCAGTTTTTATCACTTTTCCTATCCTGAAGAACTTGTAACTTTTCAAATGTACCTTTCGCTTCATCAACGTCGTATATTATGAAATCCACACTTTTTTTGCAGAGTGGACACTCAAGACAAATAGTTAACCATTGACGTATACACGAAAAGCAGTAGCAATGGTAGCATGGGTACAGGTAACTCAAATTCACGATAGAGTGAAGACAGATCGGACACTGAGAAGTATCGTCCTCATTACGATCAGTTTGTATGTCCAAAGTTTCGTCAGAATCTGAATTAGGTCCTTGTTTATTTTCGTCCGTATGGGGAGTTACGAATTGCAGCTGGTTAGCATCTGTTCCTTCAATAGCTGAGTGTGAAATCTGAGAATTTTTATTACAGCTGTCGTTGCTGCTGCGAGACATGGAGTATTTATTATGAGCCATTGAATTGTGCGGATTAAATAATATTATCAATCAGAGTCACATGACATTAGCCGCCATCGAGAAACTTCCATCCCTTTTAGGACGTAATATTGTGTTTAATTCGTCGGATAATGTCGTTTTGCGCGTAGTTGGTTCAGTTGGTGGGTTATGAAGAGCTTCTCTTTGAATCATTGAAAGTCATTATTTTAATTAGTACACTGATGTTTAGAATCACTTGTACAAAAACCACTATTTTGTCTAAATTTCTGCGAATGTTTATTATTTTTAAAAAATTAACTATTTGATTAAAATCTTCTTGCTTATTATTATCGGTTGTTTCAAATCACAGTACGAAATATAAACTTCCTATACCTTGAAATGTAAAAAGTATACATCAAACTTGAGTATATGCAGTGTGTCGCAAAAGACGTTATTGTAAACGCGCGTTTTTCCTTCTAATAAAAAAAGAAAGCATCTTTCTCCAAACCATGTCAAGAAATAGGAAACGGCCGCCATTCTTAGATCATACGAGATATCGCTGACGAAACAGCTAAAGTCAAGTTCTGAAAACACCCATAATTAGCTTATAATTGAAAACATGTGACAGCGGATTTCTTATATGGGGCGTGCTGCAACAAAACCAGACAAAGTGAACATTTGACGTCACTTGATATTTTTTTAAATTTTTTTA
>CAJVPJ010001166.1:0-11791 GCA_910592205.1 Paraglomus occultum | reverse complement strand
GTTCTCTAAATGCACGCTCTCTATAAATGCAGGCGCATCGTCGGTCCCGACGACGTGCACTTAGAGAGGTTTGACTGTACAAGAAAGATTCATTATCAATTATTGTTGGATCTTTTTCTTCAATTAGTTTGTGTTGTGGCAAATGCATTGGCATGAGTACAAACGTTTTTCTAACCGCCTTTCTTAACACCGTGTATGCGTTTTCCCATCAACGTTCGGTTTACAGTTTAGACGGATTTAATAGTACAATTCGGATTATCGGGGTAATTCTACTACGGTTGAAAATGTTTCTAAAAATAATCGGATTAACGGATTAACGTTAACGGGCGGGGTTCACTGTTTATGTCGTACTTCGCATGTTATCTTCAATACGGATGAATTTGCAACAGCTTGTTGGTGGTTGTTTGTATGCGAAAGGAAGCATTCAATCGTCAAAATCATCACTCTTTTTGCAGTGACTAAGTGCCAAATATCAAAAGCTGCAAAACTTTTGAGTATCTACGAATGAAAATGCAATTAGCATTCGTGTCAACACATGCAGGTAGGTTCTTGTCAGAACTCAATATAATGAACCACACTTTCTGAGCAGCAACATTTTGGAAAGGGTGCAAGTGTCTCACTCGCGTTGAATAAACTATGTTCAGGCTATTTCTGGACAGATTTTATATGCACTTCTGATATATCCAGAAGTCATTTGAACGAATGCAGAATGTGCTTTTATAAACTAGATTAATCATATTTCTTATTCCAAGAATAACGATAACTAAAATTAATGCTCAGACTTGGGCATAAGCCACTGCTGTGCCAAGCTTTTTGATTATCCAGCCACACCAATCATTTTTATATCACACAGCCAAATGTTCACTTTGTCTGGTTTTGTTGCAGTCTGCCCCATATGAGCTCTTGCGTGCATTAACATGGTTTTGTGTAAGCATCAGAGTTCAGAACTCTGATACCCTCTTTTTTTTCGTCTCCAGACAGTATTATGTGAAAGTACAGCACCATACTTATTTCTATTTGTATTGCCAGTTGTCTTGTTGAAACTGCAGAATTGTGTCATATATACTGACATACCTGGAAATATTCTGTGTAGCCTTCCTCGGTTCTCTCTATGCGCTACGGTTTGCGTTTAACGTAAAAGTTTGTTTACAATGAGTGCAGAAGGTGCTTTATACGAAAATAACAAAACAAGACACGTAAACAACGCGTGTCTAAATTTATTAATAACATAATAATAATAACCGTACTATAAACCAACAATTATTTTTGAGACACGCTGTAGGCACAAATTATGTAAATTACATTTTTAAATTTATATCATAACCAACACATTCAATCTTACCGAGATTAATTTTACTTGAATTACAATATACTTAATATATGATTACCTCTGTATCAACATGAAATAATCCACTATTACCATGGAACCAAAAAAATTACAGCTCACTTAATATTATAAATTTCATTAACTATAACATCAAGTTGAAACTAATCTGGGTAATTTAATGATAAAATCGGATACTAAGACTAATGCATCCTATTTGTTTACGCAAAACAGATAAGCGCCAAAAAGAAAGCAGTAATAGAAATTAGAATGTAACTACAGTCGTACCCCTTTATAGTCACCCTCTCTATAAGCACATCATATAAAAACATCTTTATTAGCACACCATGTTTGAGAACCAATTACTATGGAACTTATAGGAAAAACCCTCTATACAGTCACAACCTCTTTATAAGCACATTTTCAATAAAAGTTGCATTGTTCCCGACTGTGTGATTATAGGGGGTTACGACTGTAATTACATGAGCCATTATTAAGTCATGTTGATTCGATATATTCTGTCACACCTGAGTATAAGAATAATCTGTTAAGATAGTGTAGACAAATCGTCATCCATTATTTGGCTCGACTATTTGCTAGCTATTTTGTTTCGCAGTAGCTAACGACTACTCCATAATAATAATGTAATTAGTTGCCAATAAATCTGTATTTCTCAAATTGTAATTATTTAGACGCTCTCTTGAATTTCGGGTTTCAATTATCTCTAAAGATTCTCCACATCACAAATAATATTATCAATTAAAGGTTTCTTTCATCGTTCATTGCGACAA
This sequence comes from Paraglomus occultum, assembly GCA_910592205.1. NCBI lineage: Eukaryota > Fungi > Glomeromycota > Glomeromycetes > Paraglomerales > Paraglomeraceae > Paraglomus > Paraglomus occultum. The sequence goes on along the minus strand of CAJVPJ010001166.1, from coordinate 9,676 downwards.
TTCTTATCCTTCACGAATTTGCTAACAAGTTAGTGATTTCGCAGAGTTACAATAAGAACTTGACAATAAATTTATCTTAGAAAAGTACTTCGAAACGAGGTTGGGGAGGATAATTTGGCGCAAACGTATCCGTGTATGTCGACTTTTGTGCTCTAACCAAATTATCATATTTACTCATACTACACGTACATAGCCTGTATGCGATTCGATCATTGTATGATCTTAACGCGAGCTTTAAATTTAAACGTCCTGAGGGAGCGATTTACAAAAAGGAATCTAACACAAGATGGTGGAGAGTCCGTTCTCGGAAAACGAGCTGAACGAAAGAATATTCCGAGTATGGTAAGGTTACGTGCAATTAGAAAGGCAGAGATGTAAGGAGAGAACATTATTAGGAAGATTATTGATCTTGTAGGGTGAGTTTGCACGATGCATAATCTTTATTAGTAGTTTAGATTACTTTTTTCAATATTCATCCTCTACTAACTAATGAATTGGAATAAATATCAGTTAAATTCGAACTGGGTCGAATTGGTTGATTTGATATCTACCTATAAAAACGATATTATTTTGACCATGAAAATTAAGCACAATCCAGTGGGCATATTAAAGACCACATGAATTTCAGTCATAATTATTCCTTGACCGGGTGCGCGGCATCTTAATGAAGACTTAAATTCATGTGGTCTTTAATATTAATGCGCGTGATTGGATACGCATAACGATTGAAAATTGTCACATCTGGATCACGTTTAATTTTCATAGTGATATGTTTATTTTATTATGATTGTTATAGGTATAATACATTGTAATCACATTACGTAGTCTATGTTACTTTTTTAATATTCCCAACCCCTGTAATCAAACACAATAAAAGTCTTTTAATGCATATTAATCTTCAAGACAATCAACACAATCTCTCTTAAACCATACCTGTTTCTCCAAAAATCTATTTAAAGCATCTTTATTACCGTCAGGGAAGAGCAAGGCAAAATCGAAGTTGGCATTTTTGACTTTACGGAGTACCATCGGCTCACCCTGATGAGTATAAAATAACGGTGAATATCCTTTTGGAAACGTGAACTCTAAATATCATAGCGAATATCCAATCCGTTGACATACCATAGAAGTCTTTATTGAATTTAGGTATGCTGCCACAACCTTTGCCGAGGGTGGTTCACTCCCTCCTATGTCAGTTAGCGGTCGTATCAATTCAGCCACTTCATTTAACTCTATCTGAGCGCCGTGCAACAATTGTCCAGTGTGTGCATAAGCTTGGGGAACATCAATTCCAATATCTTCTAAATTGTCCATAATATTAGTAAACGCTTTCTTGCAATCTGCTGGATATATTGCATCTTGCTTCCGTAGTTCTTTGAGAAGGTCAGCACAATTCGAAACATCGGATGGTTTCTTGTCAAGCGCCGATTCGATGAACTCTCGGATTGCATCACCAAAATATCTGACAGGAAGTTCTTTGATACATACAGCAACTTCCTGTAACAGAAAAAATTTTTATCACGACTCAGCTCTGCACAATGTAAAGATAATGGATTTGTAAGTAATAAACGAACCTTCTTGTCTCTCACTGACCAATATTCGTCAACCATGGCTTTGATCTTTCGCTTAGCCTCTTCCTGAGACATTGATGAGGGTTTAACCACGCCACCGCTTTTGCCTGATTGCCATTTGTTCTCTGCGGGCTTAGGTGATGCATCAGCTTTCAAAGTGCTACCTCGCGCAAGCACAACTAGTTTCTGTCTTTCTGGTGGAGTTGATGTTGGCTCGTTCGAAGATCCATCCATACTTTTTCGGCCTTCCACCTGGTCGAGAATACTATAAGTATTAGACGTTGAATGTGTTCTGCTCATGCTAGAGCCCTTCTCGTCACGGTCTTTGATATCAGTTGGCCAGCCTTTCGAGCCACTTGCCAATCTTGCAATTGTGCCACTACCCGGAGCGAGACTCATATTGGTGCCACTATTTTTGGTGCGCACTTGTCCGAATCTTGTGAGATCCATTTTACGGGCCGATGAGGGGCCAACAGTGTTCCATCCGTCTGACATTTGTTGCATGCCGTGTTGCATACCACCCTTATCACCGCGCCTGCCAGAGCCACCACGAGACAGTTGTTCGGCTATCCTAGGCATATTTCGACCACCACTTGTACTCGCTGAGCGTCGAAGAAGTTCAGCTTCTTCTTTTTGTTTAGCAGCCTTATGGAAATATAGCGTTAAAAAATGTTCAGTATCCGCATGTTCATATTTTCATCATCCTACTTACGGCTTCATGAATCTCCGCAATCGTTTTGGGTGCGTTGGTATCATGGCGTGGTACCCAATTCCGTTTTCTGAGTTCGATTACATCCTACAGAAAAACATAGTTAATGGCTATTGAACCGTCAAAATGATACATTTCTTTAAGAGCCATTGCCATTATTACCATAAGCATAAACCTTATACGACTGTTAAGTTTTACGTTCTTGCTCATACTCTCCATGCGAACAAAGTAAGCGTCCATATGATCCTTTGCTTTTTGATGATCCAGTTGTTTTCCAACTGTTGTAAGCAATTTGCAGAGAGACTCAGTTTCCTCCTCTTCTGGGTCTACATGATTAGCTAATAGTTTCTTTATACACTCATGCATAATACGTTCCGTCAACATATGCAATTTGAATAATTCTCCGATAAACTTGATCAAACCCAGACCATGTCTTTTAGCTTTAGCGGCAATATAATATTCATCAGACAACAAGTCAGGCTCTCCCTTTTCATTATTTGGTATTGGCATATTAACTTTCCAACCCTTTTCAAAGTCCTCCTGACATCTGTTAAGTAGATACTTCCTGAACAACGTACCACCGCGCACATATTCATCTTGTGCGTTCTTAATGTTCTCATCAAAAATATCCATATCAATACGCTCCATCATCTTCCGACAGAGTTGCGCATACATCTGACTAAAATTGGGTTCATCACAAGCTTTCTCAAAGGTCAGTTGAATAACTGTCTTTAATATTTTCCCATCGCGTTCTTCTTTTGATTTATTCGCAAATTCGATAATGTGATCGGATATAGACTCAAACTTCTCTAATGTCAATTTGTTGAGCAGAGCTTTAACTTTTCTCTGTATCGTCTCCATAGGGATAATCTCTTCGCCAGCTTTGGGAACCTCTCCAGTAACCGATTGAGATACCCATCTGTTTTCGGATCTCTCAAGAGGAGCAACCATTTCCATTGGTATTGTTGGTCCACCGACTTGTTGATGTCCGCGTTTAGACCTCCTGTCCCCGTCTCGTCGACCACTATTACTAAGCGTTCGAGGGCCCGGCGAACTTTGAGTAGTGTTAAGCGCTGGAGGCAACAATGGATTTCCGCTTGCCGTTCTTGGTCCAATCCCGGAATTAGTACTATATCTGTTTATACTTGATCGCATAAAACGCTCTTCACTCGTAGTGGGTTGTTTTTCAAACTTGCCCATAGGAGTCTGTGTATAATTAGGCTGTGCAGGAGAAGTCTTGTGTGGACCTCGTTGACTGGATCCAGTGGTACGATGTTTCTTGCTTTCTTTCGGATCTTCAACACCTATTGCATCTAAGTGGGGCAAATTTTCCGGTTTCTCTTTACACACACTCATGAACTGCATCAAAAATGAACGTTCATATTTGTATTTTCCTGGTTGGGCATCTTGATTTAGCGTAGGATCGGGTGACTTAATATGCGGCGGATAGGTGACAGCATTAAGGTCTTCTATTTTTCGTGCACTACCTAGTGCGCTGGGCGGTGCACTAGGCACCAATGCTGATGTTGTTTTTGATAAATCTAAAGTGGCCGGTCGATGACCTTTTTGTTTTCTCTCTTCTTTAACGTCCTTTCTTTCACTGGGTTCTCTGTCAAGGTCAATGGTATTTGGTTTAGGTTCCTGCTGATTTTTCTTATCAGTTTCCTCGGCGGTAGTTTTACTTTTTGTCTCCTCTTGCTTCTTACGTTCCTCACGTTCTTTTTGTTCGCGCTCTTTAAGCTCTTGTTCTCTGCGTTCTTGATCTTCTCTTTCCTTACGCTCACGTTCCTCACGTTCCTTACGTTCTTGCTCCTCACGTTCCTTACACTCTCTCTCCTCGCGTTCCTTACGTTCCTGCTCTTCACGTTTTTTGCGTTCCCTTTCCTCACGTTCTTTTTCTTCACGTTCTCGCTCCTTACGCTCTTCCTCCTCACGTTCCTTACGTTCTCGCTCTTCGCGTTCTTTTCGTTCTCTCTCCTCACGTTCCTTACGTTCTTGCTCCTCACGTTCCTTACGCTCTCTCTCCTCACGTTCCTTACGTTCTTGCTCTTCACGTTTTTTGCGTTCTCTTTCCTCACGTTCTTTTTCTTCACGTTCTCGTTCCTTACGCTCTTCCTCCTCACGTTCCTTACGTTCTCTTTCCTCACGCTCTTTGCGTTCTCTCTCACGTTCCTCACGTTCTCGACGTTCCTTTTCTTCCCTCTCTTTACGTTCCTTTTCTTCCCTCTCTTTACGTTCCTTTTCCTCACGTTCTTTTTGTTCACGCTCTTCTTTCTCCTTTTTCTCACGCTCTTCTATCTCTTTCCTTTCCTTTTCTTCCCGCTCCTCCCGCTCTTTCCGTTCCTTCTCTTCCTTCTCCTTCTCGCGTCGCTCCTGCTCCTCTCTTTCTCTTTTCTCACGCTCTTCCTTGGCAACAGGATTCACTATAGGTATTGCCTTTGAATCACGTTTCTCAGCGTCTTGGTTCTGATGTTGCTCTTTATCTGCATCTTCTGGAGTTTGTGTTTCAGAAGTTGAAGGTGAATCATCCGTCTTCGTACTCGGACTTTCGAGTGGAGGTCGTACTTCATCACGAGTTAATGGATCGATTATAGGAATCGCTTTTGATATATTAGGTGTCGGAGGGGTGACGAATTGGGGAGCATTAGAAGGATGTGAGTACCCCGGAACAGACGCTCGGGCAACATGAGGGTAAGGCATATACATCGGGTTTGAATACGCGTAAGGATGTTGATAGTAATCAAACGGCTACAGGATAACGATAATGAAAAAAGGTATTAGTAAAATCATCAACGCTCCTGGAATCGTTATTATTAGGGCTCGAAGAATCTCACAACTACAAGTTTTACGTTCAAATAAGTAATTAATATAAAATTACTGATATAACAGATATTTCGATCAACTCTTTTTATCATCAATGTTATTACTGTAGAGGCGTTTGCGTTCACCCTACAGTATTCACCTCTGTTTATCTGTTCATATGCTTGGAAGAGGAAGAGACTTTCCTTGAATCGAATTGATTCAGAGAAAAAAAGACATTGACTGCCGTAAGAAAATACATTTGTATGGTTTTATTGAATACATACCCTAGGTGGATAACTGGACGCTGGCCACGCCTGCGATGCCATAACCATGGGCATTGTTTGTGGGGGTGGTTGCATAGCTATCGGTGATGTGTTAGGTAAAGATGATGGCGCTGGATTCAAATGAGGGCTAGGCGGTATAGGACCGGGAGGCCCTTTCTGATCTCTTGGAGGCCGATACTGAGATCCCATTCCTTGTCCAGTGACGGGCATGGCACCCCCCATAGGCATACCCATCCCGGAGTTTTGTTTATGATGTGCATTATGTCGTGTTCCATGTATCACATAATGGTGAGGTGCATGGCTATGGTTTGGATGATGCGGCGATGGGGGACGTGTATGATATGGAGATGTTTGACCATCATTAGAGGAAACGTTTGATGACACAGAGTCCTTTCGATGATGGGGAGAATCGTGAGAGGAAGATTGTTGGCGATTAGAAGACGTACCGCCATTTTTGGATTGTGATACGGGGGCAGATTGACCTCTTTGGAGGTCTTGAAAGCGGGCCGCCTGTTGGCGACCTATTGGAGGACTCGGGGGAGTCTGTTGTGCGGACGTTGAACTCGCCTGTACATGCGAGGGCTGCACCTTTGTTGTTTTTACGACAGTTAATACATGTTGCCCCGGTAAAGGAATTTGACCAAAAAGTAATTTAGCACGTATTGACATGTCGTTGTAGATATTTGTTGTCCGAGTGAATAAATGTCACAGTACGAAATAAAAAGGATGATAGTAGATATGTATGAAGTATATGGAAATACACAAAATTTGTACAAATCATCAATTAGAGAAAAATAAAACGGGTAGCATAATAAATATATTGACTATACACAAGTGATTACATACATTGTCTTCTGATGATGGTCCCTGTGCCCCGCGTGCGGCCATTGTTGTTCCGAACGTGGTGCTTCCGCTCTTAGTAGCCATCGATAGCCTCCCGCCGCTCATATTTGAATTCCTCACCGCTACAGGAGATGATGGGGGGTGTGCGGGTGCTGACGGTTGATTCGTTACACCGCCAAATTGAATTGAGTTAGGTCCTGACAATAATAGTAAGTATATTCAAAATGCAAATTATAATGGAATCTGGGAAGCAAGCGTAATTGGGAATTACGAAAATTGACACTAAAACTAATAAGTAACAATGATAATGAATAAGATTGATAATGCGATAGTGAGTCAAGAAAATTTGACAATACGAATAATGACAACAATATTAATCAAGTCATATCAAAATATAAATCGACAAAATAATAATAGTTACTACAATTTTCAATCCATATAAAATTAATATTTTGGATGTTGTTCCTTCAGCCATAATAAGATTGTCCCTCTTATTATCTGCCTTTCATAAGGTAATACAGCAAATCGTCCGCACACTTATTCTTGTTTCATACGAAAACATCATTTGATCCCCGTGAATAAATGTGCGTTGAATTGGCTGAATAGCGAACAGAACAACTTGTAAGAAAAGGGATGATATACTAAACAATTAGCAAATAATTCGTAAAATAATCGCTAGAAATGATCAATAAGGTAATAATATAATAACGAGACTTCTTAAAATTTTTTACAGAAAATTATCATACCAACATTATAGTATTTCTAACAATAATGTATGGTTTCTTTCTCAATCAATAATTAGAAACTTCACCAATCGCATTATCAAATTTGTATATTTACCATACATTCCCCGCTGACCGTGGTTATGTTGATTATGTTGGTTATGCTGGTTATGTTGATTATGCTGATTATGCTGATTATGTTGATTATGTTGATTATGTTGATTATAGCCCCCATTAGGATTCTGATTAAAGGGACTCCCCTTTTGGTGTCCTGGTTTGTTACCTGGCATTTGCCTGTTGCTACTCCCGTTACTCATACTCGCGTTATGGTGGGGCTGTGACTTTTGTTGCGCTGGCTTCCCGTTCACGGATGACGGCGGATTAGAGGCATTTATTACACCTGGTTGCTGCTGAGTCTGAAGCTGCTGCTGTTGAGGATTCTGCGGCTGGTTCTGGAGTGACTGTGATTGTGTTGTTTGAGCAGATTTTGGTATATGCTGCGCAGCAGCCTTAGAATAGGTTTTTGGAGTGTTTTGAGAGTTCGTTGTTCGGTTCATTATGGACCGCTTAGAACATTTCAGAAGATAAGTCGTAACAAATAGCGAATTTTTGTGCCGTATAAAGGCTGACAAATAAAATACTGACCGATGAATAATCGATAAGAGGTTAAAAACTTGTTTGCACATCGAAACGGAGACATTTTTATATGAAGCCCCAGATGTCATCTGATATGACGTAACAAAAATTTTTTCATACCTGTTACTATGTGATGACATCATAACTATGAGTGGGAAGAATATAAATTAATGAGAAAATAGTGTCATATTATGCATAGCCCGGTGGGAATGGATTCTGCTGAAAGAATGTCTGTTTTGGAATTAAGCATGCCATTGGAATGCTTATTAATTTGAAATATCATGTCCCTATTTGCAATAGTGTACATATTAATATAAGATTTCAGAATTATTAATTAAAATGTAATGCTTGTCAGGTGATACCCGCAGCCAAACAGGTAATTATCCAATAGGATTCACACCAAGTAGAATGCGAAAAAAAGGGGGCACTATGGCTTGCAGCTGGTGACAGTTTCTGAGAATCAGAGGCACCCCCCTTGCGTCTCGAGTTGAGGCTATCAAATCTGCAAACTGTGACAACTTTGTAATAGTAATCGTTTGACGAAAATAAACGGCATACGTGTAGGTCGTGTATATTAACCAGAAGCCGTGGTACCGTCTATCGTGTGGTTTGATTTTGGAACTGATTTATAACGAATATGAAACTCGCATTTTGGTAGTCAGCAGTTTTGTTTAAACCTTTTTTTTTTAAGAAAAAACCAAAGTAAACAATAAAACCTGGTTTATAATAATAACGAGGTTTTTGCTTGGACAAGCAATTAACGATTAATTACCCTGTTTATTACGAGGTCGACATTCGCATCATAACGATTCGACATGTTGTTAATCACATCCCAACGAATTAATACACTATATATTATCGACGATGTGAGAATAAAACGCTTGGCAAGCACTTTTCTGTGTCCATAATAATTGTTTGTCATCGCGCCAATTTATTAGAGAAAGCGAGGGGTTCTCCCATAGCATACACTTATATGGTAATTAACAACCTGTTACGTCAAGCAAAGAATGATTGCAAAGTGATCGTGTTAACGCCTACATTAAAGCTATCATTTCCTAATACAGTAATAAACTCCACATTAAGCAAAGTCCACAGCTTAAGCAGTGCCTAAGCTGACTTTTTTCTTGTAAATTATTGAAGAAGAATATTGCAAGCACCGTTAATATCTCTATCAAGCCTTGTTTCCATGTACATATGGCTCGAGCGGTCTTGGAATCAATACGTCATTATTCCTTGAGTGCGAATATTATTACACGATAATTTTCACAAAGTTATTTAACCAGCTTATAATGACAGTCATTCACAAGACTCTTATGAATACGTAACATAACACGATGTAATCTACAATTGGAAGTGTTACATTATTAATTAAATAAACAAATAAATTAATAAATAAATTTACTTGTAGCGTCTTCGCTTACTTTCCCCCCATGAATACTATCGCGTTTACTTTGAAGTTTGTCACATGCATGACTTATTCGACCAATATCATTTCCCCCTTTTAACAGCTATTCCACTTGGATCATAACCGGTCATGAACATCTGGATCTAGAGCGATCCTTCCCATTAAATTATTGAATACGTAAATTTATATAAAAATATGACATAAAATTTTTTATATAAGACAATAAAACATAGATAATATATAAATAACGTAATAAAAATAATAAAGATCTTTTCTTGTATTTCTGAAAATAAGGACCTCGGTTTTCAGTCCGTATTTTAAGTGGTTAGTATATGAAGATAAAATTTACCAAGATGATTCATAACAAGACAACTATCATGAGGCTCTGCTGACTTGGGGCATACTGCAACAAAACCAAACAAAGTGAACATTCTATAAATGAGAGGCTGATTATGATGTGGCTGTAAAATTGACCAGGACGTTTTGAAAAGTAATAATGGTGCTTGTTCATAGCTTATGGACTTGTTAATTTTAATGCTCACTTTATCATACCAGAAGGTGAAGAATATAACCATAACATGATTAATATAGGATTACCTCTATATATAAAATATTAATATGAAACTAATTTACATTAAGTCCACTATGGACCCAAGAATTACAGCACTATTAGAAGCATTCTAAAGAAAGCTCAAGGAGAGAAA
>CAJVPJ010001165.1:0-11798 GCA_910592205.1 Paraglomus occultum | reverse complement strand
TGGGCTTTATCTATATGATAGGAGATACATAAGGCTGCTAAAAAAGAATTAGATTAAAGAACACAATTAACGTATGGCACGTGGTTGGTCATCCATAATGCACATGGCATAAAAAAGTTTAAGTGAAAGGTAATAAACCGTCCGAGGAGAAAATCCAAAATTTTTATTTATCAAATGACGTCTAAACTCCTTTCCGCTTTGTCTCGCGACATTGGACGTATATTCGATGATACCGAAAAGTTCGATGTAGAGATAGAAGTGGGAGAAAAACCAAATCTAGCATGTTTTCAGGCGCATTCACTAATTTTAAAGTCTCGGTCGGAAACCCTGAAGAATGAACTTGCGGAATGTGAGAAGGTGGATGGGAAATTTTCTTTGCGAAAAGCGAAGATGGATCCAAAAATCTTCGAAGCTGTTTTGAAGTAAGTTGTAAGGCGTGTAGACGACTTTTTTTTTTATTATATTTGATGTTATAGCATCAGGATATACTACGTCAGAACTGGCGTTTGTCAATAAATTCATAACGGAAACGTTTTTGATATTACATTGATTCGGAAAGGAGACTATGGGATACAATATGATAGATACTGTTACAATAATTCAATCCAAATGATTTACATGCACTCGCCTCAACTTTCCTCTCTTGCTGAAGATATATCTACAATGCCACAATAGAGTTGGAAGACCAAGAAGTACCCCGACTTCTTGATACCTTGGTTGTCGCAGATGAGCTGCTCTTACACGAACTTGCTGATCACATCGAGGAATATTTGCTTGCACATAAAAACGAATGGCTTCAAAAAAACTTTACATCCATCTGGCGTAGATCCCAAACCACTGAATTCAATACGAAACTGAAATCTTGCTGTCAGCAGGTTATCTGTGCCAATCCCAACTGTCTCTTCAAATCCGATGATTTCCTTGAACTTGATTCGGACTTGTTGGTATCTATCCTGAAATTAGACAATTTGAAAATGGACGAAGTAGAGATATGGGGTCATGTTGTCAGATGGGGCATCGCACAGGATCCAACAGTACCAAAGGCACGCGAATGTTGGACTCGGGACGATTATTTGAAATTAGAAAAGATTCTCCGTCCAAGTATAGAACACATACGATGGTTTCACATATCACCCATAGATTTCTTTGACAAAGTATGGCCGTATAAAGATACGTTGCCACCCACGTTATTAGATGATCTTATTAGAAACCACTTCAAACCAGGGACGACATTGACGAGTATTGTATTGCCACCCAGAATGGTTACATTTGACTCTACCATAATCAAAATCGAACATGTTGCAAGAATTGCCAGTTGGATAGATCGAAAAGAAGACGCTGATTTTTATACATGTGACAATACGCCCTATGATTTCAAGTTGTTGGTGGGTTGCTCTAATAATGTTATTTGATAATGTGAACACGAACGATTTATATAATATGTTTATTTCGATTAATCAGGTTCGTGGATCCCGCGACGGGTTTGATGCGGATACATTCCATACGAAATGCGACGATCAAGGTGCAACAGTGGTCGTTCTCAAGATCCGTGACTCTGGTGAAGTTATCGGAGGTTATAATCCTATCCGATGGGTGACCGGCAATGGCCATCTTATTACAGAGGAAAGTTTTATCTATTCCTTTGGTCTAACTGGTAAAATAGAAGCTGGTAAAATTAGCCGCCCACAGAGAACCAACTGCGCAATTCCGTTGAACGACAGAAATCATGGACCTTGTTTCGGAGATAAAGATTTGTGGATGACGAACAATTTCAATGAAGATAGGAATTGTTGGTGTCAACAAGATGATTACGCTAACAGTATTACCAGTACTTATAAATTTTGTGTCGATGAGTATGAAGTATTCCAGGTTGTGCCTAAACAATTAGTTAAGGGAGCAGAAAGCGTGGCGCAAGAGACAAATGAAGGAAATGAAGAAAATGGTGAAAATGGTGAAACTGGTGAAAATGGTGAAAACGCTGAAAACGCTGAAAATGGTGAAAATGGTGGAAATGGTGGAAATGGTGCGAATGGTGCGAATGGTGCGAATGGTGGAAATTCGCAAGATAATCTAGCACAAAATAATGCATCGACACAGAATCCGGATACGAATACTGATAATACTGATAATTGACTTGATTTTTAACTAAATGTTCCTACGAAGCGTTACTTAATAAATTGTCTTATTATTATTATATCACGTGCATTACCTGTAGATCCGTAGATTATCGCAGATCAGATCAAATTAACTTATCTTTCACGTGATACGTGATAATGTGATGCCGACACTAGCCCAACGAGGGTTAAACTCCCAAGTGTAAACATGAGCGATCTTTATCATTGTATGTCTCTACTGTCTAAAAGCATATATGTCATCCCTACAGAAAAGCTTGTTTAAAGAAAATTCCGGTTTAAGCAAAACGCTGTCAATGGGAGACATTTCAGAAGAGGAGAGCCGAGATTCACTTGGAGAATTACCGCAAACGTAAGAAACGATACCACTCTTGTCTCACATGCGTAACGCAAAATCTCACAGATATTCTTGTGACCAGTCTCTCAAATACTCGCGATCGAAACGATTACTCTCCCATCCCGTGGGAAGATTACTTTCCTATCTCCCTTGATATTGGCATTCCTGGAACAGACGATGTGTTTCGGACGTACGAGATTCCGGCGAACAATCCAAATTCACCCATCTTTGTATTTCATCATGGGGCCGGGTATTCTGGGCTGTCATTCGCACTATGCGCCAAGAAAACACACGAACTACTGAACGGAGATTGCTGTATGTTCACATACGATTGCCGGGGACATGGTATATATCTGACAAAAGAGCGGCGCGAGTCCATCGGGATATTTTTAAGCATATCATCAATATGCTAACCCAGCAGTTACTTTAGGTGCAACACATACCTCTGATGAGACGACGTGGTCATTGGAAAGGTTAAGCCAGGATGTCGTTGACGTTGTAACAAATTATTTCGGTGGAATGGAAGAGCTAAAGTCGAGGGATATATTTCTTATCGGGCATAGGTGTGTTTGGATTGTTATGTGGCGAGAATACAGAGTGTGCTCTTTATTATATAACTAGAAACATTTGATTTTTTCGCAGCATGGGCGGATCAGTTGTAGCGGAAGTAGCATCAAAATGTTTATTACCATCTGTCATGTGTATTGCCTTACTAGACGTTGTGGAAGGTATATAGTTTAATTTGACTGCGCTTGATATTATTATTTGGAGATATATAACTACATTTAATTGTTATCTAGGATATGCTGTGGAAGCTCTAGCCGCAATGGCATCGTATCTTAGTACAAGACCAACGGACTTTGATTCGCTTGAACGAGGTATAAAATGGAGGTAAGCAAGCAATAAATTAATCAAGGGAAGGCGTCAAAATCAACTACATGTAACATTTCAATTTTCCCTCAAGCGTCAAGTCTCGTACAATACGTAACCGCCAATCAGCCCGCATATCATTCCCATCAACTTTAAGAGAAGTCGGCCACGATACAGGCAAGACAAAATACGTGTTCAGAGCCGATCTTGCCGCGTCCCAACCATTTTGGGAAGGTGAGTTGAGAATGACCAATCAACTTATTGTACGAGAAAACGATATAACACTAATAGTAAAATTTTGATAGGTTGGTTTAGTGGATTATCTGGAAAGTTTCTATTAGCAAGAGCAGCCAAACTGTTGATTCTCGCAGGTATGCATTTCGATTGATGCGACATTTCACGATGGCTTAATAACTTACAGAGATATCCTTCTTACGTGTCAAGGTACCGATAGATTGGATACACCGCTAACAATTGCGCAGATGCAAGGTACATGACTTTACAATTGTTGTAAGGTTCAAACATGGGGCTCTAAAGTGCTGAGGATAGCTTTCTAATTCAAAGTTTTTTTCTAGGCAAATATCAACTAGTCGTAATGCCCGAGGTTGGTCATCAGTTGCAAGAAGATGATCCCGAGAAGACAGCTCAGACGTTGGTAGATTTCTGGAAACGTAATGAAAGATTGGTATTGCCGCCAAGAACACTCACAATCTAGATAAAAATATATGATTGAAGAAAGTATTACGCAGTATAATGTACGAGGTATCCGCTACTGACAGTTGATTATGTTTAAATACATATTACACAAGTCTTTTGTCATACTCGGTTCTTTAACTGTAAATAGTTGTGGGAATGGTGATCAGACTGTTTATAGCTTAATGCGGTCAAGATCAACCAAGATGTCCGCTTTTCTATTTCCAGTAGAGATGGGCAGATGGCTGAAGTAAGAAAATTTTATCATTCCCATCATGGCACTTTGTGTCCTCACTTGGAAAAGAAATCTTCCACAAACAAAGGTGGCTGATGTGTTGTGGAAGATTGCTCAACCTAGACTTATTTCTCCTGCATCGTCCCCCAACCGACAACTTAACATCCAGCTGTGCTCAGATCCGAGTTCAAAACAAGGCTATGCTAGTAGCTCTTTCATCGGCTTTCCCATCAGACGAGCGTTTAAACCACAAAAGATCTGTCAACTATTGCCATGCTCTAACCATGCGGTACCTGGTATATATTAATATTAGCTTTGACACATTAATGTATAACTTGGAGATAAAGTCTCACGCGGATGTTACAGTTTTAACATCTATTCGTCAATGACCGATGCTTCGTTCTAAAGACAACTCGCATATTTACAAAAAATAATGACAAATGGCACCGATATATGCGCTTAAAACCTTTGATTTTTTATTCAGCATTCTTGGTGTTCAATTTTACCCACTCATCATTTTATCCACATCTGTACATTTTCTTCTTCTTTTTATTCGATTTTTCAATCTTTTGCTGGAGTCATTTGTTCTATTCCAAGCGGTCCAGCCCTTGCTTATCTATACAAGACTACTTACTACTTTTACATTTCCCTTATTACAAACAAAAAGTTTCTTAATTATATAGTAAAAGCCAGCAGTTACAGTCTTCTTTTCTATTACAAAATCTAGGTTGCAAATACTTATAATAACCACAGAAGCAGAGCAACAAACACAGTCAAAATCGGATATAATAATAACGAGACTTCCATCGGGTCATGTTTTCATCGTATAACATGTTATCGTCATGTTCTGATCCGTAGCGAAATTCAGCCCGATTCAAAATCGGGCACATTCTGGTAATCAATTGTCTAACATTGATTGTTTCTTATTATTGACATAATAAACATTCGACATAGTGAGTACAGTGCAGTGAGGGACAAAGATTTTCATGATACAAAAACACGCTCCATTACATTTGCAGACAATTGCGTCAGATTACTGCCGTTGGCAACGTTAACGTCACCCCCGAAGCAACTTTTTTATCCCCAAAATATATTTATACTCTCATTAGGAGCACGCGAAGATAAATACTCAATAGTTGCAGTTGGTTGCAAAAATATTGCGTAAATAAAGTTATATATATAACAATTGTAACTCCATCTGAAAACTTGTTACGTGTAAAGTTTTAAAATATCTTGGCACGTGAACAAAGTCAACCACTTAATCCGAAGAGTGAAATCTCATCAGTTAATAAATAGAGAGCTTTCTGTAGAGTTTACGATTTGATTTCAATCTTCAATCATGAACCAACAAAAGCGAAAACCGCCAATCGTACATACAGAGAATAATAAAAGTAAAAAGGACAAGAAAGAATTAAACATCGCCGAAAGAATTGAATTGTACATTATCGAGCAACAAAACACCTCAGTGTCGATGATTATCGATAATCCGTTCTTGAGTATGTCTCGTTCTTTACCGGTGAGTTGGGGTATGATGGAAACGAGTCATTCAGGGTATAAACTAACGACAGGCAACACCTTTTATAACGAACGTTTTTGCACCCGACAGATGCCTTGTGATTTTCAACTACCTGTCTGTAAACAATCAGTCACTGGATTTCGGGATATAGGGATCCGATTGACTGTTTGATTAAAATTTATTTAT
The DNA here is from genome assembly GCA_910592205.1 of Paraglomus occultum. Taxonomy (NCBI): domain Eukaryota; kingdom Fungi; phylum Glomeromycota; class Glomeromycetes; order Paraglomerales; family Paraglomeraceae; genus Paraglomus; species Paraglomus occultum. Next base: position 5,829 of record CAJVPJ010001165.1, on the reverse strand, counting down.
TTTTTTAAACCTCGATAGGGGTAGTACAGTAATATTAATTCCTATAAATAGATACTGAATTTTTCCGCTTCCGCGGCCCATTGAAAAATCGAGAATCCAATTATCTGTTAGCACGATCGTTCAATCGCTTTCTACTTACATTCTCTATCATACGTTCTCTACAATATTTTCTATTGTCGTCCTCTTGTATATTGCAGCCCGTATATTCTCTTGTTGTATATCATGTAAAGGAAATCAATGGAATTATGACTGAAATGTCATGTAACATATTACGGCCTCTCTTATGACTACTAATTAGCATGTAATAGTAATGACAATGACCGATTTTGTTTTGCCCGAGGCGGTAGAGTTGACTGTACTCGTTTATTGACGGTGATAAAGTAATCGAACGCTTAAACACACGAACTGAAATCTATGCATCTTTAATTAATCTATTTTTAGTAACACTTATTAATTTAACTGTAATTAGTTCCTATTGCTGCGGTTGCTGTTTGTGTTGCTGTCGATCGAGTAGGATTTACGCCAGAAATATTAATATGCAAGAAATGATCATGTACAAATGGCATTGGTATTCTTGAACTGTAATTGACAACTGACATTTTTTAAAGGGTTATGCCACCCTTTACTGAAGATTTCCTCTCGATAAATTCACAGATAATCTTTTCTTAGTCTAATATAACTGCAAAGAGTTTGTATCTGTTGTTTGAAAATGTAAGGTGTAAAAAGTGAGTCACATCTACAACATAGTAGAAGTAATGGCTACACCAAACAAAGTGTGTTCTCAGCTACATTAGCCATTTTTAGCTTTGATAGTCAAATGTCTCCGATCCTTGTGACATCAGGAGGAACGACGCTGTCATTCACACAAGACAGGACAGTAAGTAGTAGCATGGTTCCTTATATTATGAATTTATATCGAAGAACGACTCATTCTTTTAGCCCATCTTTGTGCCTATCAGCGTGATCAATGCAAGTGAGTGAGTGAGTAAGCAAATCAAAACCACTTTTTCGGCATAGGGTTTCTCTGTGATTAAGCGTAAAGCGTTACGCTCCAAAGCTCATTTCATATACAATATCTTACTAGAATCGTTGGGTCTCGAAGTTTCATATCATTATTACCAGAGTATGCCACCAAAATAACTCTTTGCGCAGACAATATTTATCTGATATTGACAATTGGTTTCCTTCATCCGCAGCAGACTTATTGTACATCATCGAAATTCATCTTGTTTGAATAGTTTCTAACCATTAGTTGCCGCTTACCAGGGAAGAGCAACATGCTGGTTGCTGATCCTTGTATTTTCCGCCTTGACATGCACACTCGTTTACAGTTAGACACGTTACTTCAAACTAGCGAAGGGATGATTGTTTCATTAATATGAACTCACCCTTCGTTTTATGTCGGTTTAATGGTTTGAGATTTTCATACGAACGCAAAATGATATAGCTTGTCCTACCAATTAATACAACGTGCTATTGGTTGTCTGAGATGAGTCATTGAGATCAGCAATCTGTCTCTCCCGGTGCCGAAGGGATTATCAATTTTTTTTACGTATTCCTCTTTCCCATCCAAGCTTCTCGGAAATACTTTCGGAGAAATTTACAAGATTAAAACTTTTATCGGGCTCAACAGTGAGGACGATAATTGAATTCTATACGACAGATGCATGTATGATGTGTAATAAAAATTTGTTTTTAAAAAGGAGAGCATGTTTCTGAGTAATTGAATATGGACGAGATACATAACAGTTTAACCGATAATTGCCGCTTCTTTCCTTCTTTGAGAAAGACGAACATCCGCAAGATCTTGCATTTAATATTGGATACAAACATTTTATGAAGAAACATTATAATTGACAAGATTTTATGTGACAAGTCGAGAGAAACAGTTTACCGTTATCAAATGTCTGTTGTTCTTGCATTCTTTCCTCCACCAGTTTCTTCTCTAGGTGCCATGAGGAGGAAAACAACATGGAGGTTATATAGTAATAATGATGTGGCGTGCAACAATTTGCTTGTCATTCTCTGTGCTGTAGCACGAGAGCGCCCAGAACAAATCTTGTATAATAACAATAATAATAATAATGCTTCGAGTGGCACAAATTTGATAAATAAGTTACAGTTGTGACATTTTTTATTAAAAAAAAAAGTACTATAAAACCTGGAATGCAATGAGGTTTTTATATGATGTGCTTATAGAGAGGGTGACTATAAAGGGGTACGACTGTATATAATTTCCTGACGCGACGTAACAAAAGTCTTCATGTCATAGTTTCTAATGAGAAGTCTCGCAACCAACATCAAAAGCGAAATTAGGTTTGTTTATCAGACATGTTAACCGATTGCAAATTATTAGACCGGGCATTGCCGTCGCGCGGCCGTTCTGCACGTATAGTCTGTGTGCAATGTCATACACAAAGGTCATGAAAAAAAAAGAGCATTGGTGTAAAGCAAAAGAACAGTGTGAGAAAAGACGTAATGACAATGATCAAAAATACGTAAATTCAAATTCTTGTTTTCATAACAGACATGCAACGGGTTATAAATACACATCTTTTAAAGCACCTTAGGCACTCGACCACACTTTCTGGAATAAACTCAGACCGGCAGCAGAAGCAATCGCCTGAGGCCTTGTCGGGGACCCTCAAATAAGGACGATAACTTCCCGACGTCACCACTCTGAGGATACAGTATAGTCAGCGTCTGATAATATGTGAATGAATTCATACACATTATATAATTTATTTACGTTTTGAGCAAGATTCCTCATTGGCACGTAAATTGAAGTTTTAAGCACGAACGTAAAAGGTTGCGCAAACAATACATTAGATTGGTCAAGATGAACATTTCTATACAGAATAAGTGTCCGAATTGTATATTAGTCAATTGAACAAGGATTGACTATTAGTGTCGATCACTATATACTATTATAGTAATCGTAAATCAGATAAATAATTCCGGTAATAGTAACAGAAGTCGTTCATTATATAATCAGATATGTACAGAATAATAAAAACGTTATTGCTGGTATGTTATTCCATTCCAGCGAAATAGATAATATAAAATTGTCCTTATTATTTTGTAATAATCTTTTTTGCACCCAATTATCAACCGCCAACTACACACTCACCAAGTCATACGTTACACTTTTATTGTGCCTCAATTGACGCATGACAACAGTTAAACATCATATTCTCAGATAGATGCTAAGGGGCCTTTCTGATCCGATCAATCCACGTACAACGACGTAAGTGGTCAAACGAGTTTTTGCAGATGTTTGGTGGGAATAACGCAATTGAACCAAACTTTTGTTTATGTCTGACTACGTATTCTTTTATCGCCAAGGGGGCTTTATTGCCCTTATTTAGATCTCTGATAGGCATCTACCTGTGAAAGCGGAGATCGAAGAAAAACGCCGATTACTCTACAATTAACAATTGACTAATAAACGAATTGTAATTTATCTAACCACAGATGACGCAATTACTTGTGAAAAAGAAGCGAATGGAACAATGAAATGGCGTTCGATCTGTAAATAGCGTAGTAAAGAGGCTTGGCTTGTCACAAATTTGTTGATTCTGATAACGTAACAGTCCTAGATAGCGACAATAAACACACGCCAGACGGACAATGCCGTTCTATATTTTTGCAAAGCAAACGTAATTTTTGTACCAAACAATCCTATTTAATAGTTGATAATACAATTACTCGTAAAAAAGCAACGCCATATTACTTATCAAATTATATCTTAGACGGTCGATAATGTAATTGCTCATGAATGGAGTAAAACAAAATCGCGATTTTGCTTTAAGCAAACACATAGCCTGTTTGAATAAATGGATGGAAAGGAAAAACACCATTGAGTAAATTCCGGTCCATGTCGTGCAAGAGATATCATGATGCGTGTTTCAAACGACTTGTAAGTCTGTCTGAATTGGTTGATACGTAATCTCTGAGAAAAAGAGAATATCGTTCGAGTAGCACAGGCTACATAATAAAGATTGTTGATAAAAATATAACAACAACATTGTGTGTCTATGCATTGGCCATTTGCGAAGCATCTTTTGACCATTAAGAAGATTCAAAATATGTACGACTTTGAACGATAGACTCGTCTTTCAAATAAAGACGCCACATTCTTTCTGGTAGATATGTACAGTAGACAGAAACATTATATGATGCTCGGCGTTTTTGTGTAGCACACAGTTGCCACTTCACTATGGCTGAGGTGTCAAGTTTATCAAGTCATTCGTCATTACAAAGCATATAAATAAAATGTTTGGGTTATTGATTGTTATGTTGTATTGTATTGTCAGTTTTCGCATTGTAAGTTTGCGGTACTGTATTGGGGAAACAAACTGTGTTCCTTTTTCTAATACTGTTGGAAAAAGGAGATGTATATTTTATCATTTCAGATACTTTGGAACTGAGACCTGACCCTGTCCAACATTAATCACCTTTTAATGGAACGAACAAGTCAATATATTTTCGATAAAGACAAATTATCTGTAAAGGTCATTCATCGACAGGTCGTTTCATCGACAATTATTACAATCAGTTAATTTCACTGACAGTCAATTACCAAAAAAAAATAATGTTGGCGAAATGATGACGATAAAATGATTGTCGATGAAATGATCTTGGTGATTGTCAATGCCTCCCAAATTCAAATATGAGCTACAACTGTGCATTAATAATAAAAAATAACCCCACTTGCGATTTAGTCACATGTTTGGCTTTGTTGCAGCATGTCCCGTATAACAGAAAACTCTCCCCTCTTATTATTATGGATGCAGCCTCATCCTATAAATTGGTAATGAGAAATAGCAATAGTTTAGACTTAAAGCACCTTGCAAAAATGGAACAATGTAACTGTCCAGCCATTCGAGGAGATTCAAATGCATCCAACTAAGACCGGGAACATAGATAATCAACTCAAATTCATTATACAAAAATTTGACAGTTACATGGCATACAACTAGCCTGTCACTTGCTCAATTTGATAACCCAGTCATTCTTTGCATGTTACTAAAGTCCATAAAAATTTGAAAGACTATTCAACTGTATTTATTAATTGCAAACCCCATATTAATATTATGCGTAAATTGGTTATTTTATAGATAATTACAGAAAATCGGTATACTTTTTACATTTATAATATAAATAAATTATCTCGCGCATTTCCTACACAAAATGCGAACTACTACTATTACTATGTAATCTTGTGTTAATAAGCTTAAAGTTAATATTGTTAACGAGATACTAATACGCAAAATGTCTAATTAAGTTGCTGTAATACGTTAAACATGTTTGAGCTTATTTTGAGCTGGTTTAAAATCAATATTATTAAATTATAATTATTACTAACTAGTGTATAACCCGTCACTTCGTTGACGGTGTGGTTATTTTAAATTAATATTTTACATTTATACCTTTATTATATGGGGCATGCTGCAACAAAACCAGACAAAGTGAAATTTTTGTTGAAATGGCTGATGTGGCTGAGAAAATACATGAAGCTGCTGATGAGGCTGTTCTCGAATTTATTTATCATGGCAACTCAACTATTTGCAAAATTTATTTATAGGTTTGCTAAGACTACTGCATATATAAAAGTGGGCCACAGTTTACACTATTTATATTAGCCAGAAATTATTGATTCATCAACAGCTTTAATTGTGGAGAATCTGGTAATGCTCTCACGAAATTTTGTTGTTTTACTGGTGTGAAATATTTCGACCGACCTCTAAAGTTATCAGCCAGTGAAGTAATCTTCTCCTGCAAAATACAATAACAATAAACAGAGTGGGTTATTAATTAAATGAACAC